>BLSH010009260.1:416363-426989 GCA_018402905.1 Glandirana rugosa | reverse complement strand
AAATCGAATGGGTGTAGTTCAATTGTAATGCATTATTTAAAGCGGTAGTAAACCCCCAAAGCTGTTTTTACCTACAGGTAAGCCTATAATAAGGCTTACTTGTAGGTAAAAAGAATATCTCCTAAACCTGCATGGTTTAGGAGATATTCGCCCTGCATGCAGCCGCTGACATTAGCGGCGCATGCGCTCTGACGATCCGGCCGAGGCAGCCGGCAACTCAGAGCTGGCTGCCGGAGCGAAGAGCTCCCGCGCGCATGCGCGGGAGTGACGTCACGCGGCTCCGGCCACTCACAGCGCCAGAGCCGCGTACCCAGAAGAAAGAAGAGGACCATCATGTCAGCGTCCTTAGCGCTGACCGACTCGGGCATCGGGGGCCTCATTCTAAGGTAAGTATTTCATAATATGTTAGTATGCGATGCATACTAACATATTATGCTATTGTCTTGCAGGATCTTTTTTTATTTTTTTTTTGGGCAGCGGGTTTACTACCGCTTTAAGCATTTCTCTATAATTTCCAAACTCATTATATACTGCTGGAGTGAAAAATTGAATATGTTATTATTTATGGTATTGAGGTATGAACATGCACTACAGACCAGTGTTAATTTTGACGTCAAATTTCAATTTAGTTTTAGTCTTAGTCTTTTGACTAAAATGGCATTTTAGTTTTAGTCCTAATTTAGTCATCTCAGTTGTTTTAGTTTTAGTCCTATTTTAGTCAACTAAAATGGTATTAAGTTAGTCGACTAAAATGTTTTAGTAGGTTTTAGTCAACGACATTAACACTGCTCTAATGTCAATTAAAACAGTATAAGGTCATGAAAAAAAAATATATAAAAGTTAAATAGAGACTTCAAATCTTATATTTATATCTACACAGATTTATAGTGAGTGTACAGCTTGCTTGTATAACAGTGTCAATTTGCTGTCCCCTCAAAATAACGCAACACACAGCTATTAATGTCTAAACCGCTGGCAACAAAAGTGAGTACGCCCCTAAGTGAAAATGTCCAAATTGGGCCCAATTAGCCATTTTCCCTCCCCGGTGTTATGTGACTTGTTAGTGTTACAAGGTCTCAGGTGTGGGTGGGGAGCAGGTGTGTTAAATTTGGGTTGTCACTCTCACTCTCTCATACTGGTCACTGGAAGTGACTATAAGAAGTATAAGAAGATTGCCAAGACCCTGAAACTAAGCTGCAACACAGTGGCCAATACCATACAGCGGTTTAAAAGGACAGGTTCCACTCAGAACAGGCCTCCCCATGGTCGACCATAGAAGTTGAGTGCATGTGCTCAGCGTCATATCCAGAGGTTATTTTTGGGAAATAGATGTGCGAGTTCTGCCAGCATTGCCGCAGAGGTTGAAGGGGTGGAGGGGTCAGCCTCTCTCTCAGACCATACGCTGCACACTGCATCAAATTGGTCTGCATGGCTGTTGTGCCAATAGGAAGCCTTTTCTAAAGATGATGCACAAGAAAGCCCGCAAACAGTTTGCTGAAGACAAGCAGACTAAGGACATGGATTACTGGAACCATGTCCTGTGGTCTGATGAGACCAAGATAAACTTATTTGGTTCAGATGGTGTCAAGCGTGTGTGGCGGCAACCAGGTGAGGAGTACAAAGACAAGTGTATCTTGCCTACAGTCAAGCATGGTGGTGGGAGTGTCATGGTCCTGGGCTGCATGAGTGCTACCGGCACTGGGGAGCTACAGTTCAGTGAGGGAACCATGAATGCCAACATGTACTGTGACATACTGACGCAGAGTATGATCCCCTCCCTTTGGAGTGGCAGTATTCCAACATGATAACGACCCCAAACTCACCTCCAAGATGACCACTGCCTTGCTAAAGAAGCTGAGGGCAAAGATGATGGACTGGACAAGCATGTCTCCAAACCTAAACCCTATTGAGCATCTGTGGGGCATCCTCAAATGGAAGGTGGAGGAGGTCAAGGTCTCTAACATCCACCAGCTCTGTGATGTTGTCATGGAAGAGTGGAAGAGTATTCCAGTGGCAACCTGTGAAGCTCTGGTGAACTCCATGCCCAAGCGGGTTACAGCAGTGCTGGAAAATAATGGTGGCCACACAAAATATTGCCACTCTGGGCCCAATTTGGACATTTTGACTTAGGGGTGTACTCACTTTTGTTTCCAGCGGTTTAGACAATGGCTGTGTGTTGAGTTATTTTGAGGGGACAGCAAATTTACACTGTTATACAAGCTGTACACTCACTACTTTACATTGTAGCAAAGTGTCATTTCTTCAGTGTTGTCACATGAAAAGAGGGGTGAGGGGTGTACTCTCTTTTGTGAGATATTGTATATGCAGTATACACCACAATAATGGTTCTATGTGTTATATTGAGTATATTCAAGAAATTCTAAACTCCTGAAAACTGAGTTTGGTGGCATAAAACAGCCCAGCATGAACTGAGGAGTTGTAAATCATTCTACACAACATGCTGATCTTCAAAGTTCATTTTTCAAGCACATAAAGAGGAATACAAATGCAATATTTTGCTGTAATGGTTTGGCAATGAAGGAAAAGACATATGCAACAAAAGGGAAGATGTGTCTGCAAAGAAGAGCAAGCAACTGAAAGCTGATTACAAATATATGATTATGAGACCCCAAAATCAAACATTGCATTTTTCAAGATACAACTTACTAGACAGAATGAAATTAAGCCAGCTAAACATTTTATGACATACCCTAGTTACTTTGAATTAGAAAGTCCTGAATGAATTGACTACACTTTAAGCACCTCAAGACTGGGCACTTTCAGCCCCATACTGCCCAGGCTAATTTTCAGATTTCAGCACTGTCACACTTTGCATGACAATTACTCAGGCATGCAATACTGTACCCAAATTAACTTTTTATCATTTTTGAAACAGATAGAGCTCTTTCAGACAGGTGTTGAATTCTAAATCTAAATCTAAATTCTAAATCAGCCTAATAAGCGTATTATCGCACCTATACTGTTAATGAGCATTTGGATGTGTTGCACAAGCACTCATGTTGCTTCAGGCAGCACTCTTCAAAAGCCCTGTGAGATGTTTTTTTTTTTTATTTTGTACAAGGCTGAAATGGGAAATTAAAACTTTCAAGGCTGGGAACAGTAATTTAAACACACTGTAAACACCATTTTACTTGTGCTGTGTTTCAATAGAAGTGAATGAAGGCAGTTGCAAAGCATCAACACCTGCCAAACTCTGCAGGCAGCATTATTTTTGCCTCACTGCAACACAAAGCAATGCTAACGTTGCAGTGTAAACACCATCATCAGCTCCCTATTTTAACAATTTGCCATTGATAGAAGTTTGGGAAGTGTTAGGAATGCAACCGAACCAAATATTTTCAATGTCTGTGTAAAAGAGCCCATAGAGTTTTCTTTTGGTGGTATTTAATAACTACTGTGTTTTGTTACTTTTTGTTGTCATTGACAAGCTATTTCTCACACACAGCATTAGCATACTTATAATTACACTCTGAAACATATTCTCCTACACCTCCTGAGTATGGTGTGGCGATACCACGTGTGTCTAGATGCATAGAGGCCCAAAATTTAAGGAGGACCTTTGAGCTTTCAAGAAGCACAAGTTACACATAAGTTACGCATGTAATTTCCTCACTACCTATCACAACTTGGAGGCCCTGGAGCACCAGGACGGTGGACACACCCACAAAATCACCCCGTTTTGGAAAGCAAACACTCCAAGGTATTTTCTGAAAGGCATAGTGAGTCTTTTGAAAATGTAATTTTTTGCCAAAAGTTTTTGGAAGATGCAGGAAAGAAAATAAAAATGTTTTTTTTTTTTACACAAAGTTATCAATTAATAAGATATTTCTAACACATATCACAGGCATACTCAGAAATACACCCCAAACCACATTCTGATACACCTTCCAAGTATAGCGATACCACATGCGTAAGACTTTTTTGCAACCTAGCCACACAGAAGGGCCCAAAAGGAGTACCTAAATTACACATCCAATTTCCTAACTACCTATCACATTTTATGAGGCCCTGGGGCACCGGGACAGTGGAAACACCCACCTAATGACCACATTTTGCAGAGTAAACACCCAAAGGTATTTTTTGATGTGAATATTCTGAACATAGTCAGTCGGTTGTGCAGATGGCTCAGTTCAGGCACAGGCAGACACATGGTCAGTAAATATGCAGCAGGCAATAAAGTGGTCAATAAACAAGCCAGGGTTAGTACAAGTAGCAGGCAGAGGCACCATTGCACTGGTGTGGTGATCAGGAATACTGTTGCTTGCTGCATTGGTCAGGTGACAGTGGGAACTAGTGTGCCAGCAATCAGAAACGCTGCTGCTGACTTACACTGGTCCAATGACACTGGGGCTGGTGTGGTGATAATCAAAGACACCATTGCTGGCTTACACTAGTGTGGTGGCACTGTACTACTCTAGTGGGCTATCAGGGATGTTTTTACACTGGAAAAGCAATCATTTACACAGTGTTTTGCATTCATTCATAGTGCCATTGTCAGAGATCACAGTAGTACACATGAATGAATGCCATTGTTTACTACTTTTCATGTGATCGCTCTGATGGTCATTTTATGGTAGTGTAAAAATATTATAAGCTTATGTGCATAATTTTGTGTTAGGTTTTGTATGTCAAAGCAATATGATTGGGCCAAATATGTTCCCAATCAAATGCTGTCAGCACATAACAGGCACCTCCAGATGCCTACACGTTTGGTTCACTTATAATAATAACCACCTTGAGGGTGCTAACATGCATATATCCTGCATTAGCTACTAATCCGACATTGTTCATTTTGGATTGATATGCAATCACATGATCACAACAAAGCTGTTACGAATAAATTTTGTTCATAACAGTGATGTTGTGATTGACCCACAGCTATTACATGGTACCTGGGCCAATCACAGCACCTTGCACCATGTGATAGACTGTAGCAAATCACAGATCACTAGTAATCACAGCTGTTATGAATGTAACACATAAATGACAGCACAAAAAATTGCTGTTACAATGATCATCATTGTAACAGCAATCAAAGTGTAAGAAAAAAGTCCCTGATCACCCCCCCCCCCCCTACTATGGGAAAATGATGCACAAAAAATTATAAAAATGTTTTAAGGATCTTAAAACTGTTAAAAAATTGAATTAAAAAACATTTATTTATTTTTAACATACTGTCACCAGTCAGTGTCCCTGATCAAAGCCACACCAGACATATGATGTCACTGTACTGCACTGGTAACAGTATGTAAAAACAAATATTATTTAATTTCTTCATTTTCCACAGAAATTTGGCAAAAAAAATTATCATTTTAAAAAACTCACCATGTCACTTTCTAAAAGCCTCAGACTGCCTACTTTCCAAAAAGGGGTCATTTGGGAGGTAATTGTACTGTCCTAACATTTTAACCGCTTGCTTAATGGGCACTTAAACCAGCTTTCAGGGCTGTCACTCTTTGAATGCCAATTGTGCGGTCATGCTACACTGTACCCAAATTTAATTTTTATAATTTCTTGTCCACAAATAGAGCTTTCTTTTGGTGATATTTAATCACTGCTGGGTTTTTTTATTTTTTGCAAAAAAAAAACAAAACAGTTGTATAATTTGTTATAACATTTTGCAAACAGGTAATTTTTCTCTAGACACAGTCTCTAGATTTTTGTATTCAAAACAGCGCTCACTACCACACACAGTGTAAGTTTGGCTGAAGCTCATAAAGTCTCGTAAGAGAAATAAAGCATGATGCTGGGTATTGAGATGGACTGTCAGTACGTGAAGATCCCTGTCATTATCCGTAAAGTGTGCACCTCGTGAGTCAATCTCCCCAGATGACTAAAATATAGGAGCCTTAAAAAAGCTCAAGGGCATCCACCTGTTCAAGATGTTTGTTTGCTTGAGGTAATTTTTATCCTTCATTGATGTGCACTGATGAGGCTGCACTGATGGGCACTGATAAGGCAGCATTTGTGGACACTGATAGGTGACACTGGTGGGCACTGATGAGGCGGCACTGGTGGGCACTGGTAGGTGGCACTGAGAGGTGGCACTGATGGGTGGCACTGAATGGCATTGATAGGTGGCACTGAAGGACATCAATAGATGGCACTGAAGAGCACTGATAGGTGGCACTGATGGGCACTGGTATGTGACACTGATTGGTGTCACTGATGATGAGGCACTGAAGAACACTGGCAGCATTGATGGGCATTGATAGGTGGCACTTGTGGGCATTCATAGGTGGCACTGGTGGGCACAGATGATGCAGCTATGTCTTTCCCTGTTCGGGACCAAAGTCCCTTTGACAAAAGCCAGTGATCGGCTTTTTTTCTCTCCTCACGCTGTCAGCGTGAGGAGACAAAAAGCTGATTACCGATCTTCTGTTTACATCACGTGATCAGCTGTCATTGGCTGACAGCTGATCACGTGGTAAAGGGAGGGATCGGCCCTTACTCCAATCTGTGATCAGTCGAGTCTCATTAACTCGGCGATCACAGAGCGCACTGCACGCTCCCCTCAGGGGGCGCGCAGGCAGCTCATTCACGGGAGGACATCTATTGATGCCCTCCCAGCAATAAAGGCCCGTGCTGTAGCCGTCATTTGGCTATAGCACGGGTGGGAACTGGTTAAGGGCCTCAAGGAATGAGATAAGCCACCAGTACATCAGAATTGATTAATTTTCAAATATATATATATATATATATATATATATATATATTTGAAAATTAATCAATTATATATATATATATATATATATATATATATATATATACACCATAGTTTGTAGACACTAATACTTTCACACAAACCAATTAATATACACTTATTTGGATTTTTTTTTCACCAAAGACATGCAGCAGAATAAAATTTAGCCTAAATTTATGAAGAAATGTGATTTTATTAGATATGTTTTATAACAGAAAGTAGAAAAAACGGAAAATTCCCTACCAAATACTTACCGTAATTTTCCTTTCCTGATGGACTCCATGGCAGCCTACGTGTGGGTTAAGCCCCGCCTCTAATACCCCATAGGACACCCCTCCCATAAATTTTTGCTCCGAGCCAGCGCCCGTGTTCCGTAAATAGCCTACTGCAGCCATTTGGGAGGGCCTCCGGCTGCCATGGAGTCCATCAGGAAAGGAAAATTACGGTAAGTATTTGGTAGGGAATTTTCTGTTTTCCTGACAGACTCCATGGCAGCCTACGTGTGGGAAATAACTCGCTAACACACCCGGGTGGGCAAAATGCTGAACACAAAAAAGATTTATTTAACACCGTCTATTGACAGAACTTGACGGCCGAAGGAAACAGAAGATAGAGCGGCCGGCTCCACACAATAATGAGACATGAAGGTATGGATCGAAGACCAGGAAGCCGCCCTGCAGATCATCTCTGGAGCGACATGTCGCGAAGCTGCCCATGAGGTCGAGACGCCTCTAGTTGAGTGCGCTGTTTCACCGCCTGTGGAGGGGCCAAGCCCTTTTCCCTATAAGCCCACCGGATCGCCTGGACAATCCATGCAGCAATGGACCTGACAGAGCAAGACGAAAAGATGATCCGTTTGACGAAAGGAAGCCGTAGCCTCAAGATATAGCCTTAGGGTGACTCCCACGTCCAGAGGGTGCAGCCCCGAGCCATCCCCCGTCTGGAAGGAGGGTAGCACTATCTCCTGGTTTTCATGAAAAATGGAGGTGACCTTGGGATTTGATCTGAGCATTGGTATCAGGACCACCCTATCCGGGAAGAAGGTAAGGAAGGGTTCTCTGGCACCCAAGGCCTGGATCTCCGAGAGTCTCCTTGCCGAAGTGATGGCCACAAGGAAAGCGGTTTTGCAAGAAATCTCACTGACCGAGAGAGTTCTGCGCAATCCAGAGAAGAAATCAAGGACCAGTGGTAGATCCCACTTAGGGAATCGCGGTTTCCTCTGTGGTCTCAATCTGACCGCTCCCCTGAAGAATCTCTGAACTAAGTCGTGCCGGGCCCACAATATACCGGTAAAAGGCAGAGATTGCTGAGACTTGCACCCGTAGGGAACTCACAGCTAGCTCCAAGTCCAGACCTGACTGCAGAAAACTCAGGATATCCTTAACTGAAGGGGAACCGCAGGAGTTAGGTCGAGACGACATGTGGCTTGCAAACCTGGTCCAGATCCTCTCATAGACTCGATTGGTACTCGTCCGTCTAGCACTTAGGAGAGTAGGGATTGCTTGCTTCGGGCACCCTAGTGCCTCCAACCTTTCCCTTTCAAAAACCACACCCTCAGGTGCAGGAGACCTGGGCATGGGTGCAAGGACGCACCCTGGGACAGTAGGTCTGGTCTGGGTGGTAATGGCACCGGGTCCCTGTAGCTGAGGAGTGACAGAAGAGGAAACCAGGGCCTGTTGGGCCAGTAAGGAAGTACCGCGACCACTTCCACGTCCTCCGTCCTGAGTCTCCGCAGAAACTGGAGTATTATTGGAATCGGGGGAAAAGCATACGCTCGGCGAAACTTCCACTGCTCTGTGAGAGCATCGACCCCGAAGGCCTGGGGGTCCTGGAACCTCGAGTAATATCTCGCCAGTTTTTTGTTGCATGGTGAGGCAAACAGGTCTACCTCTGGAGACACCCCGAGAGATAGGATCCACGCAAACACTTCCCCGTGGAGTGACCATTCGTTGTTGTCCAGGCGGACTCGAGAGAGGAAGTCCGCCTGGACGTTGAGGATTCCGGGAACATAGGTTGCTGTAATGTTGCTCAGATTCTTCTGTGCCCATAGCATGATTGGCTCCAACTCCTGCAATAGACTCTGACTCCGGGTCCCCCCTTGCCTTCTTATGTAGGACACTGCTGTGGTATTGTCCAGCCGAAGTGACACAGCCGAGCCCGCTGTCAGATGGCGAAAGGCCTCCAGAGCTTTGAAAGCCGCTCGCAACTCCAGGATGTTTGAAACCACCCCCCGAGAGGGGAAGTTCCAAACCCCCTGAGCCACCTCTGCTAGACAATGTGCACCCCAGCCTCTGTTGCTGGCGTCTGACGTAATAGTTACCCATGGAGTGGGAAGAAAACAGTGGCAGTTGCATAGATTCTTCCGATGAAGCCACCAGAGAAGGGACCCCCTCATGGCTGGTGAGATAAAGATGCGTTGAGACTTGTCTCCTGACTGCCACTGCCGAAGGAACCCTCTCTGGAAGGGCCGCATTCTCCATTGTGCCCACTTCCCCATGGGAATTGTTGAAGCCATCGTCCCAATGATCCTCAAGCACTTGCTGGCCTGAAGGTGTGATACTGAAAGGGCTACTCCTATCCTGCTCTGGACTGTCACTATTTTCTCCTCGGGTAAGGCAATGGTGCCCCGCGTCGTGTCGAAAAGGGCGCCTAAGTATACAAGAGACTGTGAGGGCTCCAAGGGGCTTTTCTCCAAGTTGAGAAGCCATCCGAACTCCCGAAGAGTGGTGATTACTTGATCCCGATGTTCTATTACTTGGGACTTGCTCTGAGCCAACAGGAGCAGATCGTCCAGATAGTGATAGAGCCGGATACCTCTGGTTCTTAGCAGGGCCACCACGGCCAACAGGACCTCCGAGAAGACTCGAGGAGACGTTGAAAGCCCGAAGGGAAGGCAGGTGCAATCTCTTGCCACTGGTACATGGAAATAAGCGTCCTTGAGGTCTATGGACACTAACCAGTCCTTGGCTTGGACTGCTTGTTGGACTGTTGATAGTGTTTCCATCTTGAACCTCTCTTTCTTGATAAAACGGTTCAAGTGGGTCAGGTCTATCACAGGTCTCCAGGTGCCATTCCTCTTCTTCACCAGGAAGAGTGGGGAATACATTCCCAACCCTCGCTCGTCGTTTGGGACAGGGATTGCGGCGCCTTGTGCCAACAAAGATTCTGTGTAGGCTAAGAGGACTTCTCTTTTTCCTTTTAAGGCTGACAGATATGTTGGCACGAACCTCAGCCTGGGTGGTCTGCTGAAGACCCACGTATGGCCATGAGAGACTGTCCTGACGGTCCAGCCATCCTGGATCGAGGCCGCCTGTCACGCACCTGATGGAGGAGTCTGTCTTGTGCAGGAAGCAACCACTCTTACGACCCTGGTTCGGGAACCCCTGATAGAGCAGACAGAGGGTTCCAGAACACAGAGGGGCACGAGGGCTGGACTGGAACACTGGTGGCAAGATAGGTCCGTCAGAGGCTCATGCAGGTGTAGAGTAGTGAGGCAGGCTGAGGTCGGCAACTGGCTGGCAAGCGGTACAGAAGGATCAGGCAAAAGGGTCGTCAGGTGCAGGCAGGGTCGTTAACAAGCAGGCAGCGAGGTACAAAGGGATCAGGCAGAAGAATGGTCGTGGGGCAAGCTGGGGGTCGGTGCAGGCGGAAGTCAATCAAGGTCAAACAAGCCGGGTCTCAGGAACAGGTCAGGATACAGATTCAAAGGATAGGTAGCTCTCCAGATACACTCCAACGCTGTAGAACGGACAGCACTTGCTGACAGGAACAGGAAGTTTAAATAGAGCTGCTCATCCAGGACTTAGAGGAAGACACACCCACATGCAATTAACCCTTGCACAGTCTTTTTCTAACACCGCCCAAACATGCCGAAAGCGGAGCAGACGGGCCCCCACCTGACA
>BLSH010009260.1:398550-414282 GCA_018402905.1 Glandirana rugosa | reverse complement strand
AAAGCAATACCTCTGATCGTACGTTTTTTCTTGCCTGGTAGCAAGCAGACTATTAGATCCGGTCACAAAGAGTTTGAAAAGACAGAACAAAGTGTGGTTTTTCTAGATTTTTAGAACTGCCGTGTGGACTTTCCTAAATTGTTCACAACACCACTTCTTTAATAAATAAAAATGTATCTAAAAGTTATAATTTAACTTATACTTCCTACACTAACGAAATCTCTCGTTTAATCTAACTTCCCTAACATTAGAAATAATAGAGACCGTTCCATTCCAACTTTGATGCTTATATATAAAGTTTGTTCATTGTTTAGCGATGGAGAAATACTTAATCAAGTCTGGAACTCTGAAAGAGAAACTGTTAAATGAAAAGCAAGAAAGCAAGAGAAAGTACAAACAAGATTACAATCCCTTCAATCTAATTTGCTCTCTAAAGCAATCACATCCTTCATATTCAATTTAATATTGAAAATCTATGTAAAAATAAATAATTTCTTCACCACAACACTTGTTAAATCCTTTCAGGTGTGCCGTCAAGATTTTTAGATCTTTTTGGTGTGAAACAAGACAGAAAAGTTTGAGAAACACTGGCCTAGATTATCAGACGAACGATGGTCCGTTCTTTTTTGCATGCTAGTCTCCATAACGAAAACGAATAGGTTAATAAAGTATAAAAATTCTTGTACGACAGAATAAAAATTTGGAGGTGATGTAATGTATTTGGATTGTATTTTCGGACAGAAACTGTACTGAGTAAATGAAAATCGTACAATCTGGTATCGTACGAAAAAATGTACACGTTTGTCCCTTCGAAAATTTCCGATGAAAACTGTGCACTAACATTCAGATTATATACGATGCGTCACGCAGCGTGGGATCAGTGTGACATGTTGCTTCCGCCATCTTGGAATGCAGGTGGAGCACAAACCAGCGTTCCCAGTTTGTTTTAAATGCTGTGAATCGACTTTCTAACTGTAAGGCCCCTTTCAAACGGCCATGTCTGTGTGCGTGGTCCGTTTTGCTCAGCAGGGATCGCTTCTCTGATGCTCACTGTGCGGAGACAGATCTGTCAGAGCCCCGCTCTCCTCTATCGTAAATCAGATGAAAACTGACTGTCTGTCCGTTGCCATCCGATCCGATCCCCAGACGGATGGAAAAATAGAGTTTCCATCCGTGGGACTTTACGGTATCGGATCGGAGACCGGTGGGTTTCAGAGGACACCTCACTGCTGACATCCATCGCTCTATAGAGGTCCATGGAGCATCTGTTCAGGTCCGCCTGAAAAACAGACAGGCGGACCTGAACGGAATGTCCATGTGAAAGGGGCCTAAGTGTGTTTTTAACTTTTTAAAATAAAATATTTGGATTTACTGCACTATGCCCAGAGATGCTTCTCTGAATACTGCAAGTGAAATCATCAGATACACTATGCTGTTTTTGATTGCCTGTAATAGGAGTCATAAAGTTCTGGTGAGTGGGCTGTGTGCTTGAATGTTGGTGAAGAGGAGACACTAATGGTCACAGTCAGTCGTATCACTGTGGTGTTGTTGGATTCACCTGGAGTTATAAGGACATTGTATATATTAATTATAATTGTATATACAGGCGGTCCCCTAGTTACAAACATCTGACTTACAAACGGAGGGAGACAACAGGAAGTGACAGGAAATCTCCCCCTAGGAAGGGAAATTCTCTCCTATAAGAGTTATTATGGGGAAAAGGGGTCTCCACTGATGCTTTATCACCAATCCTTGTTTCCACAATATGTCACGCACCTGATGGAGGAGTCTGTCTTGTGCAGGAAGCAACCACTCTTACGACCCTGGTTCGGGAACCCCTGATAGAGCAGACAGAGGGTTCCAGAGCACAGAGGGGCACGAGGGCTGGACTGGAACACTGGTGGCAAGATAGGTCCGTCAGAGGCTCGTGCAGGTGTAGAGTAGTGAGGCAGGCTGAGGTCGGCAACTGGCTGGCAAGCGGTACAGAAGGATCAGGCAAAAGGGGTCGTCAGGTGCAGGCAGGGTCGTTAACAAGCAGGCAGCGAGGTACAAAGGGATCAGGCAGAAGAATGGTCGTGGGGCAAGCTGGGGGTCGGTGCAGGCGGAAGTCAATTAAGGTCAAACAAGCCGGGTCTCAGGAACAGGTCAGGATACAGATTCAAAGGATAGGTAGCTCTCCAGATACACTCCAACGCTGTAGAACGGACAGCACTTGCTGACAGGAACAGGAAGTTTAAATAGAGCTGCTCATCCAGGACTTAGAGGAAGACACACCCACATGCAATTAACCCTTGCACAGTCTTTTTCTAACACCGCCCAAACATGCCGAAAGCGGAGCAGACGGGCCCCCACCTGACATGCTTGGGCGGGCCCGATCTCAAAAGGACTTGGAAGGGCCTCCTTCGCCCGTCTGCTCACTTCTAGTAGCCTTCCTGAAAGGTGCCCGTCTGGGCTTCCAGGACCTGGAGAATTCACGGCCCGGCCTGTAGCTCCGAACTTCCTTGGCCCGACCCTGGCCTTGCTTCCTCGGAAAGGGACGACCCCGGCCCTGCCCACGCCGGTCCTGTGGGAGGAACCCCGACTTACCCCCCGTAGCTCGGGTTATGGCCAACTTATTCCCGAAGAGGGACGACCCCTCAAAAGGAATACGGCACCAGACCTGCTTCGATGCTGGATCAGCCTGCCATGGCCGGAGCCACAAGGCCCGCTTGGCCGTGACAGTTGAAAGCATAACCCGAGCCAGCAGACGAATGAGGTCAAGGGAGGCCTCCCCCAGGAAGGCGGTAGCCAGCCTAAGCTCCTGGATAGGCAAATTCCTGGCCACCTCTTCCAAGATGTTCCTGAGGGTCTCATCCACACTCTCTGTCCACTGCTCCATTGCCTTTGACGTAGCTGCCAGGGCTAGGGCAGGCTTACAGGCCATACCCGTAGATAGATATGCCTTCTTAAGGTCAGCATCGATCCGTCTCTCCTGGGCATCCCTAAAGGAGACTGTATCCTCCAGCGGGAGCGTGACATGTTTAACTAGTCGCATCACAGCCGCGTCCACTAAGGGGGCTGATTCCAAGTGACTGACCTCCTCCTCCTTGAAGGGGTACAGTTTCAGAATTTTAGGCAGCAAGGAGTTCTTCCTGTCGGTTTTGACCTCACCTAGCTCAGTGAGGAAGGGGAAATTTGCTTGATCCTTCTTCAGCTGCTTAAAATATTTCCTCTGCTTAGAAGGAGCGACCACCGGATCTTCCCAGTTCAGAGCGACCCTTACTGCTTTGATCAGCGGAGTGACCAGGGCAAAGTCAAATCCCCCATAGGGCTCCTCAGGCTCTGAATCCTCCTCCGAAGAGTTGGCGGAGGGGTGGTCTGGCTGGGATAGATCCCAGGTGTTTGAAGCCTGTGGCTCAGTCACAGGTGTAGTCCCTGACTTGGTGGGGGACCCACGGGTTCTACCAGTCTTCATCCCCTTAAGGGACTCCGTCACTACCTTTTTAACAAGGGACTCCAGCTGAATCGTTTCTCCCCTCTCGCTAGCAGCTCTTGCATAGCAGGGATCACAGAGAGATTTCCCGTCTGGTGCTCGTGACTTGCACCCCCAGCAGGCGTGCTCAACTGGATGACTGGAGCGGGTCGTCGGATGACAGACCGGGTCTCTACCATGGTGACTTGACCTGGAGGGTGACCCGTGGCGTTTAGATCTGGAGGAAGAATGTCGGCTATGGGACTTGGATGAAGTACTCCCTCTGTGCTTGGAACTATGGTGACGATCCGACCTAGAGGAGCTGGGAAAAAAAAAGAAAGGAGACAAAAGGTAGAAACAGGGGCTAGGGTGAGAGCCGCTGCCCTACCCCCCCCTCCCCCCATCCACAGGCCATACCCCAGGGAGAACGTACCTGCGGTGGGAGGGCTGGCCACAGGCAGGCGGTGAGACGTCTCTGGTACCGGTGGACTCCATGAAGCTGCAAATAGAAGAAAGGGTTAAGCGCCCGTCACAGCCTCATCCTAGAGCCAGGAACCTAGCAGCGCCCCCCCTACCTACCTAGGCACAGGCAGGATACTGTGTGGGGAAGTCACTGCTTACGCCCGCAAACATTCCCAAGGTCTGCGGGCTTCCAGCCAGTTTAAATCTGGCGCCGCCGGTGACGTCAGCGCCGTCCTGGCGCGCACGCGCAGACTCCGCCGCCGCGGCCGCACTGCGCGTGCGCTAACCAAGCCTCGTTCCCGGCCCGCGTCCGCGCATGCGCAGTACGCCCGCGAACCCGGAAGCGAGTCGACGGCTGGAACGCACGCAGCGGCCAGCCGCCATGCCTGTCAGCCAGATCACCAGGAAGAGGGGAAAAGAGACAAGAGAGAGAGAGCATACCACAAACACTGCTGCCAACAGGTAAACAAACGAAAATACTGCCACTTCTTCTCACCAAGCCAAGTGCCCATGCCATTTCCTGGGGTACCCGGCCGCCTGCTAGTAGCTAGGCTAGTTGGCCCACTGCGCAGCCTACCTGCCAGTGGCTAGGCAATTTGGCTTCTTGAGCGCTCCTCCATATGCCCCCTCCATACCCCGCTAGTAGCTGGGGCTTATAGGAGTATGCGACCTGTTCATTCCTGAGTCGCGGCTCGGCTATCCCATGGCAGGAAGTCTTCGGGTATCAGGACCTATTTGGACCTGCGAGGAGGACAAAAAAGGAACACGGGCGCTGGCTCGGAGCAAAGATTTATGGGAGGGGTGTCCTATGGGGTATTAGAGGCGGGGCTTAACCCACACGTAGGCTGCCATGGAGTCTGTCAGGAAATATTGTTTTTCTCCCACATTTTCAGTTTTTTTCATTTATATCACAAAAAATAAAAAACCCAGTGGTGATCAAAAACCACCAAAAGAAAGCTCTATTTGTGTGAAAAAAATTAGAAATATTTAATTTGCGTACAGTGTTGCATGACCGAGCAAATACCAGTTAAAATAGTGCAGTGCTGGATAGCAAAAAAAATGCTCTGGTCATAAAGGGAGTAACACCTTCCAGAGGTCAAATGGTTAAATATCTCCTTTGCTAGAGAATGTGTGAACAAATAGACTCCCTCACTGACTTTTTATTGAAGTGCAAAAATATTATAGGTAAGTAGTTTTACAAAGCAGAAATACAGAGTATTTAACACGTGTTTTGCACAAGAGTGTTTCTTGTTTCATGGTGTACAAGATTTCAGCCGGATCGGTTGGTGCACATGCATTCAGCAAAGTGTTCACTTTGTGTCACAGGCAAAACCCATGAATTTGAATCTTTGGTCCACACTAATGCTGCAGACCTAATTCCTGTAAATAGCTTCCCCAAGCAGGACATGCAGATTGGGAAGAATAACGTTGTAACATGATCCATTCTTTACAAGTGTAGGCTGTGAGTAGTAGCGGTCACTTGAGTTAGGCGGCCATACACGGAGCAAATTTCTTTCCTGAGAAATTTGCTTGATTCCCCCATCAACACAGACAGTGTTGATGCGGGAATCCCTCCTGCAGAGCCATTGTCTGATTCCAGCGGGGGACAGAGGCAATTGTCCCCACCAGGAGAAGACATTGATTATTGCCAGCGGCTATAGCAAACACTAATGATAATCACAGGTAAAATCCGGCATGCTTGTTGTACCCAAGTTGATCGATCGATCAACTTGATATATGATCATGGTGGAATGGTGAGAGTGCCTTCATCCCAAAATCAAATAGAGAAACAGGAAACACCCTCCAAGGAAGTAAGGGGCTATTTGTTGGCACCACAGACAAATAATACTCCAAGGTATGATTATATAAAAGTATACAAATCTTTATTACAATATACAACAATCCATTAGATAGGTAAGTACAGTGGTAATGGAGTGGCGCTGTAAGTATATGTGGCAAAACTCAATATATCATATTAAAAATATAAAATGTGGTGTGTCAATATTCATTCATATATAAAAAAACACAGTGACTAAAGTAAATAATATAAAGTGCAGACTATTAATTGTCATCCATAGATATTACAATTTCATAAATAGTAAAAAAATGAATAATTATAGTGCAAAACTGCAAATCAAAAATGTGCAAATTGCACATATATAGTCTCGTGAATTGTATTTCCCAATGCAAATGGGTAGATAGTTCATAAATATGAAGATTCCTTAGACCAATGGAGACACCCCCCTGACTGGTCCCTCCTTGTTCAAGAGATATATATGCACTTGTGATGTAAGAAATCCTTCACTGCATACAGGTGGCCGCTCACCTCTACCCCCCTTGGGGATGCGTTTTCAGTATATATAATATACTTTAATGCTGATCGTATACACATTCTCAAAAAACGGCTGAATCAGTTTTACCTATTGCAATTTTGTATATTCCCCCATTTCCTCATAATCCATGGAATGTTGTTTAAAATTGGAGGCGAGATTATGAGTAATCTTATGTATGAATATCATCAATACAAAAGCAATCTCCAAGAAAGTGGTGGAATTAGCACTTCCGTTTACATTGTATATTCGTATACGTTCATCAACATAATGATATGAATAAGTGCCCACTTTATATATTGCAATATTATTTAGACATTCGAATCAGGGACTACTGCCATCTAGTTATATATATCTATCCTGATGTCTATTTGTGTTGTTTATACCATTTGAATTGGGTATGTCACGGGATACTCTTAGACTCCAGCAAAATGGCCGCTATAGGTTAGATTAGACGGTCTTTGGGAAAATGGCTGAAATGGGTGTTTCCGTTGTGATCATGGAGCTATAAAGGCCGACAGTGTCACCAAGTGTCTATACCCTTGATAAAGTCACGTGACCGTGACGCAACGCGTCGGGAGACACGTGGTGACGTCACTTCCGGTTGTGGCCGAACCCGGAAATCCTTGTATCTAATACGGAGCTGTGAGACTGGGGACACAGGGAGGTGCTGTTACAAGTGACTTTAAATGTAAGTTGCTACTATCTTTTAATAAATATTGTTTTGAATACTACACCATGAGAGGTTGTTCCCATCTTATATTTCATACATGGAGGAACAAAATGTCTTAAATATCTTGTGATTACTATATATGGAAATTGCCCCCGTTTTTCATCTAAGGGGCTGGAATATTGTTTGCCACCACTTTGGTATCTATGGAGGATTGAAATTTATATATGGAGGATTGAGAGTGTATGATCAGCATTAAAGTATATTATATATACTGAAAACGCATCCCCAAGGGGGGTAGAGGTGAGCGGCCACCTATATGCAGTGAAGGATTTCTTACATCACAAGTGCATATATATCTCTTGAACAAGGAGGGACCAGTCAGGGGGGTGTCTCCATTGGTCTAAGGAATCTTCATATTTATGAACTATCTACCCATTTGCATTGGGAAATACAATTCACGAGACTATATATGTGCAAGTTGCACGTTTTTGATTTGCAGTGTTGCACTATAATTATTAATTTTTTTACTATTTATGAAATTGTAATATCTATGGATGACAATTAATAGTCTGCACGTTGATATGGAGCACTAAGTCACCTTATATTTATGCACAGTGCACGTAGGATGGCATGATGCACTTTATACTATTTACTTTAGTCACTGTGTTTTTTTATATATGAATGAATATTGACACACCACATTTTATATTTTTAATATGATATATTGAGTTTTGCCACATATACTTACAGCGCCACTCCATTACCACTGTACTTACTTGTCTCTGAAGGGTTGTGACACCTTAGGAGTTTGGCAGCAGTAATAGATACCTTATAGTGTTTTACTGAAATTGACTAGTACCTAAAAAACTATTTGTAGTGGTCAAATAGGTAGCGCATTCATTTTTTTCTCTTTTCAATCCATTAGATAGGTAGATGGGGTAAAAACATAATGGCGGCTGATACAGTGTGGTAAAAACACAGTAACAGTAATGGAAAATGACCTTGATCATGTAAACAAACTGCAGAGACATCTGGCGTGTTTTAGATAGGAAATTATTTGATCTTCTTCAGGGATGCTCATAAGTAGGCACAAGAATGTTTTAAGATGTACAAATAACGTTCATACAGAAATAGATATAGCAAGGATTTTATAGGGTTACTAACTGGACTGCGTTTGGTACTTAGCCACAAAAATATAAAAACTGAATGGAGATGCAGAGCTGCCTCTCAGTAAGACCACATGGGGCAATGGTGAGTCCATCTAGTCAGGCTAGAAAGCTGCTGGGGCCACCAGGGGCTGCCTTTCAATGGCCCAAAACTCACCACTGCATATAAGATAAAAATATAAATATAATAGGGTATTTCACATCCAAAAAAAAGCAAGAAAACAGATTTAGATATGTCTAATAAGACTTACATGTGCAAACAACCAGATAGGATGTCTGTACTAGCAGAAAAAGGCTAAAATACTATGGATGCAAACCAACGTGCTGAAATGGCTGCTAGTTAATAATTTCTTAACAACATAGCGGTCATGAATCTAAATACATAAGGCTGGATTCACACTATCGCCACCTGCGGCTCCCAGCAGGGGTCCGGTGCATCCTGGTTCACCATTTCAGGTCCAATTTCAGCCCAAATTTTGGCTGAATTCGGACCTGAAATGGACAAAAAAGACACACAGGACTCCTATGCAAATTCTCCATAGAGAGCCAGTCAAAATCTCCTGCTATTGCAAATTGGATGCAAATTCGCAATAGTTTGAACCCAGCCTAAATGTGAACAAAAAACAAATAGTTATATAGCTGCAGATAAAGAAAGATTAGCAAAAAGCTTTCACTTTGCATACCAACAGGGAGCAGCAGACCACCAACCAGACACCTGGACAGTGAGCCAGACAGCACTGGGGATTTATAAAGGGAGTGGTGAGTTGAAAGAGGACCAGTGGCTAAGAGGGGGCCGGACCCATGTGAGTGAGCCACTAATCCCTACCAAAAAAATATGCAGCATGCCATCGATCAACTTGGTACAATCAGCCTGCCCATACACAGTTCAAATCTCGGCCAGTTCCTGCTGAACCAGCCGAGATTTGAACCGTGTATGGCCTGCCTTAGAGCACTGGGCTAAATGCAAAGTAGGGATTTAGAAAACAACAACAAGCCAGCCACACACACACACACACACATAGATTTCTTTTGTTGAGCCTGTGAGATGAACAAAAGAAATTTAACAGAATCCTCCATCGGAACAAATCTCACTTGCCATCTATTGTAATCTGACAGCCGGTACCCGTGGTTATCTGACTATCCAAACAGTGCCTGCATCTGATTGGATACAGCCAATGCTTGGCTCCTTTGACAAAAGTCGATTGAATAATCAACTTTGGTCAAGCCTGGATATGCTAAAAGGGGCTGCCTTTAGTATTTGGCCTTTGTTTCCTGACTTATTCTCAAATATAATAGCATCTGATTGGGACAGTGAATAGTTGCATTTGGGTCAGTGATTTAGGAAAAAAACGTTTTATTACCGTAACCCAAAAATGAAAGAATAATAAAGGATGCAATTTGCAATTTAGCTTTGCTCTTATTTTTATGGTTCTGCTAGCAGCATAACCTTTCATATTTTAAAATACTTTAATGCTGCTTGAATGGTTCTGTCATCCCTGCTTCTCATTGTAAAATCATTTGGTGGAAAATATACTAGCCAACAAATGTATGCTGGTACATGAAGAATCCAGTGCCCTGCAGACATTATGATGTAAAAGACAAGACACCTCATTTATGACTGTAACGGTGCAATGATATTAGTATGTTGCCAAAAGCATTATATTTACTTAAAAGCTTGTGACACTAAGAGCAAATATTTTTCACTGTAATCAAGTCTAATAGCTGCCAGGATAGATGTAGTAAATATCTCTAAAATTGTTTTTCTAATATCTTTCCAACGCTTTAGGGCAGTAATGTTTTCTTTTCTTTCACACTGAATTGCTTTCTACAGGTCATGGTGCTGTGCTGAATGCAGAGGGTGATGTGGAACTTGATGCAATTATAATGGATGGCAGAAATCTTGCTTTAGGTGCAGTTTCCTGCATCAAAAATATTGCTAACCCTGTCATGTTTGCACGCACAGTCATGGAGAAGGTACAGTACGCTAAGTTTTTTATTGGTGTCTGTGACAACAGAAGATGCTGAATTTTTCATAGCAGAACCATGTGTATTGTAGCATTTGCGCTGACAGGACAACTGCACTTTTAACCACTTCAGCCCTGGAAGGCTTTACCCCCTTAATGACCAGGCTATTTTTGTGATAGGGCACTGTGTTACATTGACTGAGAATTGTGCGGTCCTGCGACACTGTATCCAATCTAAATTGACGTCATTTTTTTCCCACAAATAGAGATTTATTTTGGTGGTATTTGATCACCTCTGCGGTTTTTATTTTTTGTACTATAAACAAAAATAGAGCAACAATTTTGAGAAAAAAACAATATTATTTACTTTTTGCTATAAAACATACCCAATAAAAAAATGTTAAAAATCGAATTTCTTTATCAATTTAGGTCAAAATGTATTCTGCTACATAGTTTTGGTAAAAAAAAAATCCCAATTAGTGTATATTGATTGGTTTGCGCAAAAGTTATAGCGTCTACAAACTGTGGGATAGATTTAGGGGGTTTTTTTTACTAGTAATGGCGGCGATCAGCGATTTTTAGGGAAACTGCGACATTGCGGCGGACAAATTCGACACTATAGGTTTGATTTACTAATGCTTGAAAGTGCAAAATTTGGTGCAGCTCCACACAGAAACCAATCAGCTTCAAGGTTTTATTGTCAAAGCTTGATTGAACAAGCTGAGGTTAGAAGCTGATTGGCTAGCATGCACGGCTGCACCAGTTTTTTCACTCTCCAGCTTTAGTAAATCAACCCCTAAGTGACACTTTTTGGGGACCAGTGACACCAATACAGTGATCAGTGCTAAAAAAAATGCACTAACGTTGTATAAATGACACTGTCAGCGAATGAGTTAACATCAGGGGCGATCAAGGAGTTAAATGTGTTCCCTCAGTATGCTTACTATCTGTGTGGGGGGTGGACCATGGCCCACTGATTGGCTTCCACTCCCAGACCAGGTCACATGGACAACGTACAGGTGCATTGTTTCGCGCAGCTGGGCCACCCTGCTGCAGTATATGTGCGGTGGGCAGTCCGGAACTGGATAAACAACATTTTATAGATAACCCCTCTTGAGCTGAAGACATAAAGGTATGATGCAAGGGCATTAAAATGCACCAGATTATATAGATTGAATCATTTACATTTTCTTAATAAACAGAAACAAAGATGAAAAACAAGCCCTCATTGACCATCCAACAAAAGAAAGTGGAGCCGCACAGAACGTCAACCTTGTGATAGTTTGTGTGAAGATCAGCTTTAGCTAGTGTCCTCCCATATGCCACTCCCATTGACGCATTTCACCCTCCCATGGGCTTAATAGAGGTGGGAGGGTTATACACTTTGTGACAGATATCAGATACAGCTGAGTTGATTAGAGAAGCAGAACTATCACTGATCTCAAAGAGCTACATTCAAAGAACTAGCACATATGCAGCGCTGAGATAATAGATTGACATTGCAGTACACAAAAAGGTTACAGCCACACTTGATCCCAACAAATAGTTAAAGAAATCAAATGTAAGCTTTAAAAAGAAATGAGCCCAATGTAACAAACCTTTGGTAATAACCAAACCTTAAAGATATTATAGCTCTTTTCCTATGAAGATTGCCTGTGTCTTCAAATTAAATTCGGTATTGAAGAACTCCGGTGTGACACACAAGATATATTATGCCTATAGAAAATTGAGTGGAAGCGCTAATTCCTAGTAAACCATTAACTAAATTCGATATGCTCTTCTGGATCCCAAAAAAATGAACAAAATCGAACTCATATATTGACCTCTGTATCTTCAGGCACTGTGGAGGAAATCATTTTCAAAAATGTTAACAAAGGCATTGAAATCACAGCTTCTATCTCCTTTTTTTTATCTTGCATCAGGGACATAGCAGCTTTCCAAACTTCTAATGTAAACAAACAGCAAGTGTTCTGAGCTGTTAGAAACCGACTGAAACCCACATTATAATTTTTGATCTTTAACTGATTAGTCAGTGAGGGCTCTTTTTACTGCTTATCAGCATATGTACTGTAAACACTTTATCTACCTCAATACTTGGCACTTTCACCCCTTTCCTTCCCAGACCAGTTTTCAGCTTTCCGTGCCCTCACACTTTCAATGACAATTACTCAATCATGCTACACTGTACCCAAATTAAATTTTTATCATTTTGTTCACACAAATGGAGCTTTCTTTTGTTGGGATTTATTCACCACAGTTTTTTTATTTTTTGCGATATAAGCAAAAAAAGAGCGAACATTTTGAAAAAACATAATATTTTCTACTTTCTGTTTTAAAAGAAATCCAATAAAATCAAATTTCGGCATACATTTAGGCCAGAATGTATTCTGCTACATGTCTTTGGTAAAAAAAAAATCCAGATCAGTGTATGATAATAGGTTTGTTTGAAAGTTATAGAGTCTACAAGCTATGCAATGTATCATTGAAAATTGATCACACCTGATGTACTGAGGGCCTACCTAATTTCTTGAGGCCTTAAAATGTCAGGACAGTACAAATACCCCCCAAATGACCCCTTTTTGTAAACAAGACAGTCCAAGGTATTTAGTAAGAGGCAAAGTGAGTTTTTTGAAGTAACAATTTTTTGCCCACAATAGTTTGGAAAATGAAGATTTTTTTCCCACAAAATTGTCATATTAACAAGTTTATTTCTCACACATGGCATAGATAAACTTGCAATTACATCACAAAATATATTCTGCTACTCCTCCTGAGTATGGCAATGCCACATGTGTGAGGATTTTCCACAGCCTAGTCACATACAGAGGCCCAACATGCAGGGAGCACCATCAGGTGTTCTAGGAGCATAAATTACACATTTAGCTGAATACCTATCACATTTTTGAAGGTTTGAGAGCACCAGGACAAGAAATGTTCACAAAATGACCCCATTTTGGAAAGAAAAATACCCAATGTATATTCTATTAGGCATAATGAGTCTTTTGACCATGACATTTTTTCCCAACAGTTTTTGGAGAATGTGGAAAGAAAATGAAAACATATTTTTTTACACAAAGTTGTCAATTGATAAGATATGTCTGATCACAGACAGATGTGCCAGATGATCATGGACAGATGTGCCAGATGATCATGGGAAGATGATCACAGACAGATGTGCACCAGATGTGCTCAGATGATCACAGACAGATGTGCACAGATGATCATGGACAGGTGTGCCAGATGATCATGGACAGATGTGTGCGCCAGATGATCATGGACAGATGTGGCAGATGATCATGGACAGATGTGTGCCAGATGTGCACCCGATGATCACGGACAGATATGCCAGATGATCACGGACAGATGTTCAGTGGGACAGATGTGGCAGATGTTCAGAGGGACAGATGTTTACTGGAACAGATGTGTGACTGGTGTTTTTCACTGTTTGGGGACACTAGCTGGGTGATCAGTGTGTAAAAAGCTGTAAAAAACAGCTCATACACACTGATCCCCAGCTCGCAGCACAGATCTGCTCTCCTTCTCCTCACTGACTATGTGTGAGGAGAAGCAGAGCCGATCGCCTGGCAATGGTTTTCTGTTTACATTACATGATGGCTATGATTGGACACAGCCATCATGTGATCAGGAGGCCCAATCACAGAGCCCTCATGATGAGCAATGTTGCCCTGTCTCTGGGGGACACAGGCACATCAGGATCTTGTGACGTCCCCCCAGACTGTGTTTACATCACATGATGGCTGTAATTGGACATCAGCCGATCCGAGATGTGGCGTGTCCAGGGGACACATTCAGGAACATCCACTCAGAAGGATGAAAGTGCAGGACCGATGTCCCATTTACAAAAGAGGGTAATCTGCTTTTTTTTCTCCTCATGCTGTCAGCGTGAGGAAAAAGAAAGCAGATTACCGGTTCAGTTTACCTCACTTGATCATCTGTCATTGGCTAACAGCTGATCATGTGGTCTCATGGACTCGCTGATCACAAAGTTTGCCACGCGCGCCCCTTGGGGGTGTGCAGGCATCACATGCACAGGAGGGGGAAAAAAACTGCAAAGGAATACTCACAGGTGGCATGTCTCATTTGAATCAGATATTATATCATTTCAGTTTTACATACCATTTTTCCACAATAGAGATCAGTTGTTAGATTTTATTTCATAAGGTCATCCTTGCAGTACAAGAGTTCACACTACATGCTGATAACAGATTTTCCAGTTGTGCAGTTAATTGGCTTTTGCCTGCACTGTTTATCCATAGAGGGTTTCCTGGTACAATCTCAGTTATTGAAATAATGTAATATTTAGTCAGGGATTATTTTATATGGACAATTGATATGTCAATGAGCAAGGATAGACAGACATATGTTACTTGTTAATAAAAATGAAAACAATACATTTTCTACAGAGATAAGTTGTATATAATTTTCTCATTTGCTCTGCAGAATAGTTGGGAGTCTGGGAAACTGCAAGGAGTTGCTAAACTAACATGACTCCTAATTTGCCCAGAAAGTGGAAGCCTGGTTGGGAACAAAGGGGCATGGTAACTAAGGGGTGGTTATTTAGAGTGTTTTTGTTTTTACCAGTGGCAACATCTCTACAGAGTAGAAATGTGTTGTTTTCATTAATTCAGTAATATCTAAGAGGTGTTCTATATAATATGTGGGTCTTGCAGAAACATGTATGTTGTTTTTTAAGGGTGGAAGTCCACCCTAACACGTAAATTTCCCCCTGCAATCATTAATGTGAGCTAAGTTCAGCCTTATGCCTCAAAATTAAAAAATCAGTTTTCTACCTTTATCTTGCAGTATCCAGTGCCGTCACATGACTTCAATTCTACTTCCTTTTGAGTGTAAAAACAGCCAGTAGGTGTGGTTACAGAAAGCTAGTGACATCACTTCCAGGGAGGGGCACTGTTCCTGTATAGCCAGTGGGCGTATACAGGATGGGAGGAGCTGATCATAGGTTCCTGCCCAGTGTTCTCTCATCAGTAAGGATGCATTGTACATCCTAATTCATGAGAACATGAAGAAATAAAAAAGACCCATTCACACAGGACCCAGGAGGGGCCCATCCACACAGGACCCAGGGGGGCCCATCCACACAGGACACAGGGGGCCCATCCACACAGGACCCAGGGGGGCCCATCCACACAGGACACAGGGGGCCCATCCACACAGGACCCAGGGGGCCATCCACACAGGACCCAGGGGAGCCATCCACAGTGGACCCGGGGGCCCCATCCATACAGGACCCAGGAGGCCATCCACACAAGACCCAGGGGGTGCATCCACACAGGAACTGGGGAGCCATCCACACAGGACCCAGGGGGGGTCCATTCACACAGGACCCAGGGGGGCCCATCCACACTGGACACAGGGGGCCCATCCACACAGGACCCAGGGGGCCATCCACACAGGACCCAGGGGAGCCATCCACAGTGGACCCGGGGGCCCCATCCATACAGGACCCAGGAGGCCATCCACACAAGACCCAGGGGGTGCATCCACACAGGAACTGGGGAGCCATCCACACAGGACCCAGGGGGATCCATTCACACAGGACCCAGGGGGGCCTATCCAAGGGTACACATACCCAGGGGGGACCCAGGACACACCTACCCGGGGGGACCCAGGACACACTTACCCAGGGGGACCCAGGACACACCTA
>BLSH010009260.1:376859-391000 GCA_018402905.1 Glandirana rugosa | reverse complement strand
CTATGTAAAGATAAGTTAAGATACCTGATTCTTAGCATGACGTAGCGTGGTTTCAAAGTGTCCTGGGAAGGGTTTTGAGCATTACGTTAGTACGACGTAACCGACGTCGGTGGTAACGTTTGTTACGATAAAAATTAACAATAGACTCAGACACACTGAGTCCAGCGTAATTTTTTAACGTCATTCCATTTGGTCTGTATACCCTTTATTACGGGTCCTACCCAGTCTCCCCACCCTCCTTTGACTAGAAACAAGTCTCAACTCGAAATTTGTTCTGGCACTTCCTCTGAACATTCATTCGACCTTATATGACAGTCCGGACATGACCGATAGCCCTGTTGGCCCTCAAAGGGCCGATAGCCAGTACAGGCCTGACAGTATATTCCAGCTTACTTACAAGTCTCCTTCACGGTCTTGTTTAAAGCTCAACTCTGAACAAAGATCAGTTTCCTCCCACCCCTCTGACCCATCCTGGGCATTATTTCCCATATGTCTGGTTTACCTTACTGCAATTTTTTAATGCGACCTGAGTCACACAGACTCAGATAACAATTAAAAATAGCATTGTTTGCAATGGTGGCTGCAGCCAATGCAGCATGATTGCATTACGAGTTTTGGGAAGGGTCCTGTGAAACTTTGGTGCGATGCAGTACGATTCTTAGTCCATAGAATTGAATAGAAATGTATCAAAAATGCATATATATGTGTTTTTTATGACATTTTGGTGCATTTTTTATTCGTTTTCAGAGTAGTAGTAGCAGCAGTGTAGTAGTAGTTGTTCCCAAGCCACAAAAACCGTGTTCAAAAACACACTGCTGTAAAAGTGCATGAGAATTGCAAAGCACATGCACAAAGATCGCACAGCACCTTCACTGCATAATTGCACTTCAAATTGCATTCAAGATTAATTTAAAACACATTGCACTAGTGTTAACCAGACCTTACTGTGTGAAGTAAGATATACTCATCTAAATTGGCCATCAGGCCCATTGTCAGTGCTGTTTCTGTGTGAGGTAAATATTTGGCCAGAGTTGGGCTTTAAAATGTTTTTACATTCCAGAACGAAAATCGTACGTAGTATGCAGTGGATGCATTCATTTTCATTTTTCAGGCTTTTTTCTGATTCTGTTTTCACATGGTGATCCTGCCAATAACATGCTACCTGTTCCAGGGTGACAACACTCATTCGCTCACTGTACTGTATCTATGAAGGAGCTGTTTGTACCTTTGAACTGCAGAATAACTTTCCTCTTCTCAATAGAATAGAGGGAGATGTTCTGTAATTCAGAGGGGTAAACTGGGCAGGGCTGATAACGGGGTTTTTGCTGTCAGCATAGTAGAGGAAAAGTGCACAGCAAGATATGAACTCACCAAATTTTTGGCAAGATCAATTGCACTTATTGAACAGATATAAAAGATATAACAAAATGCTTTTAATTGTGTATTTAGCAAAGCTAAAAGGAGCAAATAAAAAAAGGTTGGGGTAATGTAGCACTTGGATGCAATACAAATTTTATCAAATAAAGAAAAAATAAATTGATTGGCTTAAATAAATTGCTAAAAATGATAAATAGTTTAATCAACATGATCTTTGAGCAACACACGTGGTTATAACTATAGAAACTGATACAAATATTATAAAAGCTAATGGTGTTTTTGGTATGCTCAGATAGTTAAATGATACAGTATATGTCTAGATGACTTGATTTTATGAGCTAATGGCTGCTTACACTTTACTCCAAAACTACAGAGCTACAGTTGCTACTCCAAACAAATTTGCAAGAAAGTTAACTGAACAGTGCAATTCAGTAATGATCCATAATTCCTTGATGTAATTTTTGAATTCACTGTAAAGTTCACTGTAAAGGTTAGCAAATTCAAGAATTAGCAAAGAATTTAACAAAATTGGATATTTGGCAGGTGCAAACATAAACACAATGCTATTAAAGCAAAAAAAAACTTCTCCCTGAAAAATAATAGCACAACGTACTAGTATGCATCGCATACACCTGAAAACAAAGACCTACAGTGGCGAGTTTTCACCGGTGACAGGGCTTCCATCTTCAGCCCGTCTTCTTTCCGGGTTCGCAAACAGCCGTCGTTTGATTGGCCAAGCCAATGAATGATATGTGGACTGTTCTTTTTTCTCTGTTTTGGTCCTTTTTTTCCCTTTTTTTATATACTGGTTTTGTTTTTTTTTGGGAAATAAGGTTCATATCTATACTCTCCTTTTTTATTTTTGTTGGGGAGAGTTGATAGATGTGAACAGGGTAAATATATATATATATATGGTATTTTGGATTTCTTTTTTGGTGTATATGTGTGTCTTCATGTTTAGGTGCAGTATAGAATTATTATTCCTCTTTAGTAGGCCGTTTCCATATTTTCTGGAGATATGTCCTGATTTTCTCATGATGTATTTTTTGTAAGACAAAACGTTATAGTGAATCATTTACAGTTCTTTCCTGGAACATTAGGGGACTTAACTCAAAATTTAAAAGGGCGCTTGTATTTCAATATTTAAAATCTTATTCTACCCAACTCATTTTCCTGCAGGAGATGCATTTAATGGGCAATAGACTTATTGCGCTAAAAAAGCCATGGATACAAAAGTTGTATCATGCTACCTATTCTTGCTTTTCAAGGGAGGGTTTCAGTCTTAATACATAAGAATTTTCCATGTCAGATTGAAGAAACCTATTCTGATCCTTAGGGCAAATTTGTGTTACTAGTTTTTACAGTGGGGTCTGAAAAATATGTTGCTGTTAATATATATATGTTCCTCCTCCCTTTTCACCTACAGTTTTATACTCTGTTATTGTGAAAATTACACCTTTCTGCCCTGCAAAAATACTAGTTATGGGAGATTTTAATGCCATCTTGTCACCAGAATTGGACAGGCCTATCCCTCCCAGGTGTCATTCATCAGACCTGTCTGCCTGGGCTCAGGCAAAGAGTTTGACAGAGGCTTGGAGATGGAAGCACCCCGAGGTCAGGTCATATCCCTGCTTTTCAGCATCGTATAAGACAGCATCCCATATTGACTTAGCATTTACCAATCCATCACTTTTAGTGGATATAATAGAGGCAAAGTATTTACCCAGTAGTCTATCAGATCATTGCCCATTGGCCATAGTGATGTGTTCCTCTAGTTCTTGGAATGCAGCACTGTGGCGATTTAGCCCCCAATGGATCTCTCATCCTGATATTGTTGATAAAATTCCTCCTTTGTTAACTGAGTTCTGGGAAAAACATATGGGATGCATTTAAGGTGTTCATGAGAGAGCAGTATATTTCTCTTATAGCTGCTACAAAAAAGAAACAGAGGGCTACTGTCCTCTCCCTCCAACAGTTGGTGACAGAACTTATGGCAGGATATGCTTCAGATCCTACCCCTACTAATTTAGACTTAATGATGACTGCCCAGAGGGATCTACAACTATGTCTTGCAAAGGCCACTAGATTGGACATGTATAAAAACAAACAAGCTTTTGAACAGGGTGATAGAAATGGTTGATTATTGGCCATGATGGCCCAACATGACCGTCCCCTTATGCTTATCCCTGAACTTGTTACTCCTGATGGTAGGATGGTGACTTCTCCGACAGATATATTAGAGATCTTTCAAAAGCTTTATGAGACATTATATACGTCAGAATTGGTGGAAGATTGCCAACCGCATGGCATGCAAGATCTATTAGATCCCCTGGCATTAGGTTGGCTTTCGGATAAGCAGAGAGAAACGTTGGTGCAGCCTTTTTCAGAATTAGAAGTTTCCAATGCAATCCAATCTTTGGGAAAAGCACCAGGCCCGGACGGGCTCCCGATAGACTTTTATAAAGCCTATTGTAAGACTTTGTCGCCACTTTTGGTGTCCTTATATACCCACTGCCTTAAGGTAGGGAAATTGCCCACGTCCATGCATCATGCATATGTGACTCTCTTTTATATATCCCCTAAAGACCCTAAGTTTTATGCCTCCTACAGACTTATTGCATTATTGAATAACGATCTTAAAATCCTTACAAAATTATTGGCCCTTAGACTATATCCAATATTATCTTTAGTAATATATCCAGATCAAACAGGCTTTCCAATGGTCTTCATCAAATGGCTTCGGATGATATATAGTTGTCCAACATCATCAGTGAGATTGGGCAGCGGGCTTTCTTCTTTTTTTTCGGTCCATAGGGGCACTAGACAGGGCTGCCTTCTCTCTCCGGCATTATTTGCATTAGACCTTGAATCAGTGGCAGAGGCACTCCGTGCCTCCCCACTTATTAGAGGACTTCGTATTGGTATGCTGGAGGAGAGGGGTTGCCCTGTATGCTGATGATATGTTGTTGTTTCTCAACGACACATGTTCATCGTTACAGGGGGCACTTTCTGTCTTAAATTCCTTCTCAAAAATCACTGGACTCTAGGTCAACTGGTCTAAGTCCCTGGTGTTTTCAATTTACCAAGGCGCCAAAATCACAGCTCCACTAGATACTCCTCTACAGTGGGTAGATACATTCAAATATCTTGGGGTGGTGATTTCCTTAAAAGTTATAGATTTCCTTTCCCTGAACTTGGCTCCTGTTATACAGGAGATTAAGATTAAGTTGAAGGCATAAGAAAATCTGCCTTTATCTTTATTAGGCCGTATTAATTTATATAAAAAATAGTTCCTAAGCTTATTTATCTTTTCAGGCATTCCCCACAATGGTTACGAAAGTCTTTTTTTACTAAGTTGAATCAAATGTTTTCATCTTTTCTTTGGTGTTCCAAGCCCCCTAGATACAAATTAAACACTTTAATGCGGCCATGTCTTCAAGGTGGTAGGGCCTTCCTAAGATCTTTATAAATATTTTCTGGCTACCCAACTGGTGACTGTATCTTGGTGGCTGAACCCTGATTGTTTTAACCCATCTATAGGTCTGGAAGCTGCAGTAGTAGGATCCTTGAAGTCACTTAAACTTCTGGTCTTTAGGGGATCAAAACTTATAAACTAACCCCCTCCATGCTCACTACCTTGCAGGCATGGGGGCGGGATTGGCATGCGAAGAATACCCCAAAACAGCAGTCTCTCCCCAAGCCCCAATTTGGCGGAATCCCAACCTGTCACATATATATAAAATATCAGATCCATACATATGGACTAAGTACAGGATTAAACTAACATCACAAGTAGTGTCAGATCAATCTTTCATTCCTTTATCTTAACTTTCGTCCCTATATAACATTCCTACACACTATTTTTTTCAATATTGGCAGCTTTCCCACGCCTTTGCTGCACAATTTCCAAAATCTTCCTGTGTGATAGTTGAATCAGTATTAGAACGAACACTCCATACAAAATGTGGGGAGAAATCAATTCTCATATTTTATTAATATCTTTACAACCACTAGAAAAGCTTAAGAACTGTTGGCAACAGGACATCGCCACATTAAATAATGGGACTGGGATGAAATTTGGGATTTTCCTTTCAATTCCCTTGTTTCTATGCGTGATCATTTAGTACAGCTCAAAAGAGTACATAGAGCCTACATTACACCTTATAGATTACATAAGATATATACAGCTGTCTCATCAAATTGTTGGTGGTGCTATACCCTACAGCGGGATTTTTTGCACATCTTTTGGATAGCTGTGATTGAGATGGTTCCCTCTGTCATGACCCAACCTGCCATAGAGATATGCTTGCTAGGATTAGTTGGAACACCGACACCGACCGTTGCTGGGAGAACTTTGATAGGAATGCTTTTATTTTATGCAAGAAAAAACATTGCTATGCAATGGAAAAAACCCAATCCCCCATCTTTTGACTCAATGGAAGAAGACACCTATATAAATAGGGGTTGTCCCTTGAAATATGAGAAGGTGTGGCAAACCTGGTTATGAACAACCTCAACAGCTTGAGTCAATGAAGAATTGAAAGAAGGAGAAGGGAAAGGATAGGAGAAGATTAAACATACCTAAAATACCCCTCCCCCTTTTTGTTTCTTGGATATGGTTATATTCAGTATAGATGAGAGACATGATTTATGACTTTAACCTATAGTATTGGAAGATGGCGATTTCTTTCTTTTTTATATACTATTATAAACAGCACCCTTTTATGTTTGTTAGTTAAGTTTGAAGCTATGTTATGTGTTTTTTTCTATAACAAAATAATTAAAGACATATGAAAAAAAAATATATTGGTTATAAGTCAGCCTCTTTCCCAGTGCGTCGCGGAATGAGACAGAGTTGCCCCTTATCCCCACTCCTATTTACCCCAGCCATTGAACCCCTAGCCCAAGCAATACATCTCAACCCCAATATTAAAGGGCTCGAAATAGGTGGTCACCATCACAAACTTTGTTTGCTGACAACATTCTCCTCTTTCTTACCTCCCCATTGACATCTTTCCCCTACCTTCGCTCCACATTATATCAATTTGCATCTATCTCCGGTCTAGTCGTGAACCAACAGAAATCCCAAGCCCTTAACATCTCCCTGCCACAACCCCTATTATCACCACTTCAACAGGTTCTCCCATTCTCATGGTCCCTCCACTGCATCCCCTATCTTGGCATCAAATTAACTGCAGATCCAGTAGACCTCTACTCCGTCAACTACCCACCGATGCTATCTCACCTTACCAGCCTTATGTCCTCCTGGTCTGCCCTGCCCTTAGCATGCCTGGAACGTATCAACGTAGGTAAAATGATAATTCTCCCAAAAATCCTATACTTATTCCAGGTTCTACCCATCCCTATCCCCTCACATGTTCCCTGAATTTTGCAACACAGACTTATTGCCTATATCTGGGACAAAACTAGACCCCGTATACCCAAATCAGCACTGTGTCTTCCCAAGCTTCAAGGTGGGTTAGGTCTCCCCCACTTCACCAAATACTACTAAGCAGCCCAACTTCCTAAGTATCATGCTACCCATGAAATACCCCTCTGGATTGCCCTTGAATCTGTGGACTGTGACATCCTCTCAGTTGCCAACTTGCAGTGGCTCCGCCCGGGTGACCGCAAGTTTGGATTCCAATCCCCACATAACCCCCTCCTGTCCTACCTCCATAACCCTCTTTCTACCTTGTGTGGTCCTCACCCTCTACCTTTCATAAGTGGTCATCCGCCAATCTTATCCAAACCTACTCATTCACTACTCCTGATGCCTTTAAACCGTTCCCTTCACTCTGTGAGTCTCACGGTCTTCCTTCCGATATCTCCAATGCAAGCACTTTTTTACTCCTTGCTTGTGCACCAACACTTCCCTCCCGGATCTGTCCGCATTCGAGCGAACCTGTCACAATGACCCCAATGCTCGAGGCTTGATATCCCTCATTTACGCCCAACTACTAGACCCCCTCCAGGCAAGCTGATCTGGACCTCCAACTAGAGGCAAAGGACTGGTTTGACATTTGGCTAGCTACCAAATCTGCCTCCCAGAACGTAATTGCCTCTGAAACCAACTATAAAGTATTAATGCGCTGGTACTTTGTCCCTGCCCGGATATTGAAATACCTCTCATCCTACCCCCCTAATTGCTTTGGAGGTTGAACTGAAAGAGGCACGCACCTCCACATTTGGTCCAATAGCCCATACATTTTGGACCAAAATTCAAATTGCTACTGCAAGTCACCACAGCTGCGAAGCAAATGATTGCAAAGGCTTAGAAAACCCCACCTGAACACCTTGGAAACCAAGAATAGTGTTACTGGAGCGATGATCCACACTAAGGTGGAGGCTGTACTCCTCGACAAGGTCTCTAAATGTGAAAGACTTTGGCAACCTTGGGTAGATCACTTTCTCCCCTCCGACAGCTTTCTGCTCTCTACTTAAATCATTCCCTTCCTAATTTTGATTGTATGCAGGCATCGGACCCCCCCTCCCCCCCCCCCCTCCAGCGACTCCTCTCCTATCTTCTGCTCTCTCTCTCTCTCTTTCTACTCCTTCTCCTCTTAATCTAAACTCCTTCATGGTTGTTCCCCAGCTACTCATTCTCCGCAATAGGATCTTCTCCCAGGATTCACATATCTACTTATTGGTCCCAGTATGGCACCCCTAGTTTCTGTCTTTAGCCTGACTCTATTTCTACCTCATCCCCAACATCTGCTGTAACTAGTCCCCACCTGTGGGAGCAGCCTGCTGCATGTTACGGGTCCGTAACTCGTCACTGTCTCCCTTTATAGTGACTATATGTTGTATCACAAACTGGCTCTTAATACATTGTTTTATTAAATATTTGAACAAGAAAAATTGACCCTACTAAGCAGGACAGCGCAGCGTGGTCAGTTCTCTAGCTATGCTGAGACCTCAGTATGTTCTCCTCCAATAATCAGACTTGTCCTGATATGCCCCCACTGCACAACCATTCACTGGGAAGCTCAGTGTGCTGCTGCTTCTCCTCCTCCCCCCAGTTCCTATGCAACTGAGAACAGAGGGAATGTGATCACTTATAAAAAAGGGAAGAAAGGTATTTATATTTTTTTTTTATATCTATGCAAAAATGTTTTGCATTTCATTTCTGTTTTAAACTGAATGGGTTGCTTTACAGGTGATCGTTTACAATCACTTTAAAACTGAAGCTGTAGGAGGGAGCTAAAGGAGGGCGATTGTCCCTGTCGAACCATCTGTATGACTATTCTGCCTGAAGGCCCAAAGCTTTTAACTACTGCATTTTAGAGACAGGAAGAGGACAGACAGTAAAGATTTATCCAGAATCCAGCTACCTGCACAACATGGGGTATATGTCATTACAGTTAATTGATGTGACTAAAGCGGCAGAGATTTTTTTTTTAATGTTAACAGCTTTAACCACCAATATAGGTACAACATATTTGCCATCATTTCTCTATGCTAAACAATTTTGCAATCAGTATATGTGCAGTTTAAAAACAAAAAAATACAGTAAGTTTTGGTAAGTACTTTTTAACCACCTTTCAGGGAAGCTTTATATACTTTATATTTAGGTTTTAGCTGGTTCCAGGTCCGTGACCCATAATGTTTTTAAAGTCGACCTGTCATCAGATATATGTTTTCTTGTTGGGTGCATACATGCTAAATAATGCATAAAAAGTATTTATCATCTATCACATTACTCCCTTTGACAATGCTTTCATCTACATTTCTCTTAAAGAGGACAGACATATGTTGATCAGGCATTATCTAGGGTCGGTATTTACTTCCTGGACCAAGAGTGTAGAGAGGACACATTTAATGTACAGTAAAGCCTTCTGCCTATGCAGTTCTTCGGTGCATTCACACATGTATGACACAGATGACCTGATGCACCTCTCACCTTGTACTTTGTAGTTCTGCAGCTTGATAATCGGGTCAGATGAGACTGAGGAAATTCTTCTTCAGGAATGCAGCAGACTCATCTCAGCCTGGGTAAAGTCAGTGACTGGAGATCAAGAATTTTTTTTAGTGATATATATTTTGGGACATGTCATGAATTTATGCAGTCTTGTAAAGTTACTGAAAGGTCCACTTTAAGTCAGAGACCTCCAGGTAACTAGCATTTTCAGAGACAGATCAGCAATGGCAGGGTTTGTATTACTTTGACTATATTTCTCCTTTACATATGTTGGTTCATACAATTTCCTGTTATACTACACTCTACTAAAAGCAGATCTTCCTATCTATTCCAGTGCTCCTTGAGCTCTATTAATTAATTAATGAAACTGTGCAGAAAATCCCATGCTGAGATTGTTTCTTTTTCATTTCCGCTTAGCTCTGCTCCTTTGATAATTTTTTGATTGTTTGTGCTTTGTAGTATTTTCTTAATGCTGGGGCTTTTATTCACTTTCTTGTTGAGAGTCAGTCTCTCTTTATTGCTGTACAGCAGGGTGTCCAAAAGAAACAGGTTATTCTTTTCCATCTGAAACGTTTCTTATTTCTTGGCATGCTGTGATTACGGGTGCAGTGCTCAGACAGCAGCTTTTCAGTGTACTGAACAATTTACTATTGTGTCCTTTTTTTCTTTAAACTAATTACAAATTTTTATGTTTTTTTTTTTTTTTTAATCTCATAACATAATAGAGAGAGATTCATGAAGTGTCCAGTAAAATGAAAATGTTTTCATCTTGTGAAACAGTATAGAGCCTCGAGTAATGAAAAAAAAAAAAAAAAAACTAGTAACGGCTTACTGTTGTGATGACAATGTTATTTCTCTTTGTTTTAAATATAAAGTTTATTCTACATTTTGTTGCCCTATATTTGAATTTTTTACCTAATTTGTTAAAATGCAACAGTAACCTTAAAGTGGACTTTAGCTTTTGCAACATGTTACAACTGTAGCCCCCCCCCCCCCTTCCAGTGACAGCGTGAATTCTTGGTGCGTTCTTCTCCCTTGCCACCACTGTCACTTTTGAATTCTTTGTCTCCGCCCACACAGCCTTATCTTTCATTCACAGAAGTTTGTAAATGAATGTTTGAGCTACAAGCCCTGTCTTCCATCAGGAAAGATGAACCTGTAGTTCTCAATGGAAGCTGATGCTTCCTCCAGCTCCCCAACTGAAAGCCCGCACCTTGGTATGGACAGGTTGCTGGAGGAAGACTCTGGAGATACCTGGCTTTACACCTATCATCCACTGTTTGTGGGTGCAATTCTTTGCATGCTCACCGATGCCCGGTATGTGCAGCGCTGCTGGCCAGGGAGATTGGTGACAGTCAGGATGGAGAGCGGGGGGAGGCTGGTAAACATGTGTTTACCAGCCCCCTTTCTGAAAAACAGCCCCCACTGTAACCCCCTCCCTGCAGCGTTCCCCCCACCCCTCTTCACCGATCCCAGGCATCGGTATATGTAGCGCTGCAGACCGGCTCTCCCTCCACCTCCTCCTGACGGCTGCAGCTGCTGCCTGGGAGATCAGTGAGTGTCAGGATGGAGAGTGGGGGGGGGGTTGGTAATTGTGTTTACCAGCCCCCTTTCTTTCTTGAATGAACAGAGCGATTGGTACCATTAATTACTGAAGTATAGTGAACACTGAACACTGTTGACTGTATTTCAGTTTGTGAATGAACAGGAGTCTCTATGCTGACTCCTATCTCATTCACTACAGTGCAGATGAGGCTGTTTCTCAAAAAGAGACATTAGGGGTCTCTTCAGACCCCTGATGTCTCTCCAACCCCCCCCCTTCAAAAAAAAAAAACAGTAAAGAAATATTTAAAAAATAAAATTGTGGCTGTTAAAAAAAAAAACCCATAGTAACGCCCCTTTCACATGGGCAGACCAACTGGGTACTCCTGTCAGTTTTTCAGGTGGACCCAATCGGAACCTCCATTATCCTCTATAGAGCGGCAGATGTAAACGGACTTATGTCCGTTTACACCCGCCTACATCCAATCCGCTAAAAACAGACGGATGGGGATCTGTTCCCCATCAATATAGCGGATCGGATGGCAGTCAGGTGTTAACGGACCGGCGGTGTCTGTTCTGTATAAGCAAAGCAGACATGGACCAGCCCTCCGCCTGCTCAGCGAGGATCGGCGGACAGATTCCCCGCTGAGCAGGCATGTGGAAGGGGGCCTAAAGGTAGATTTAGACACGTATCTAAGTCCCTTGCCTCTAAAGCCAGATCTGCATTAAGTTCACGTTCCAGTGGTTACTGATATGTGGTGAGGAAGCCATCTGCTGCTTCCTCACTGCCTGTTTTAACCCCATTTTTGCCGACAAATGCGTCGCAACCATATGTATTGCATGTGGATGCGGGACATTTGCGGGACTTTCCCATTGACTTCAACCTGTAGCATTCGGCGGATGCAATGCAACTTTGCCGTGGGCACAAAGCGACGCATTGCAGCTGAAGCGTGTAAACAACCCCATCTGCTGCCTATTGCAACTTAAGAGGAGAAGGTTGGTGGGTGGCAGAAACGTAGCTCAACAGCACATTTTTGCCACTCCTCCAACCGCAAGTCTAAACAAGGCCTAGGGTCTCATGCCGGGCATACTACAACAAGGCTGTGTTTAGCTGCACAGCGATGCACAAGTGTTTCATGCATTCCCATGCCTGCAGTCGTATTGATGTCAATTGGGATACAGCGGCTGCAGGGAAATGCATGGGTGTTCTGTGCATTCCTGTGTTGGCAATCCCATTCATGTCAATTGGAGACACAGCGGATGTATGGACACAGCCACTGCTCCCAACTTGACATTTGTGTGGGTGCATGTCCCTGCACTCACACTTTCATTTGGGGCCATGTGCTGCATCTCCATTGACATGAATGTGCATCCCTCTGCAGGTAAACAGGGCCCTCCATGGGCATTCACCCCATGTGAACAAGGACGTAGTAGGAATTTAGCAGGAAAAGTTTTGTTGTGTTTTGTATGCTAATAAGGATTTTAGTGTTTTTTGAGTTAAAACAGCAATTTGATAAACATTTGCATTGCGCAACTATTGCGCCCCTACAGTACCACCTTCTTTTTATTGTACTGGTCATGTGCTTTCAGAAAATATATGGTTTGGGGGGTCTTTTCCAAACTCTGAAAGCTGTAAGTGAAAAATTAAAGCCTCCAGATTTTTAGAGAAATTTTTGGGTATATTTGATTTGCACCATTTTGCAAAAAGGCGCAATTTAACCACTTCAGATCCGCGCTATAGCCGATTGACGGCTACAGCGTGGATCTGAATTGCCGGGGCGCAGTCAATTGACGTCCGCCCCTTTGCGCACTCCAGGCACGCCCTTGCAGCCGCCGGTGGTGCACACTCGCGTGCCTGTGGGTCGGGTAGACTCGATGTCCGTCGGAGACCAGTAATCCCTTAATAGAGAGCCAGAATGGGGAACTGCCGATGTAAACACAGCGGTTACCCACTCTGTGAGGGGGGGCATGACAGATCTACTGATCCCTGTGATCGGGATCAGTTAGATCTAATATGTCCCTGTCAGCCCCTCCCACACACTGTTAGAACACAATGAGGGAACACATATAACCCCTAAAAATTTCTCTTAGTGTTAACCCCTTCCCTGCCAATGACATTTATACAGTAATCAGTGGCTATTTTTAGATCCGATCGCTGTATAAATGTCAAAAAGTGTCAAAAATGTCCAACATGTCCGCCGCAGTATTGCAGTCCTGATAAAAATCACACATTACCAGTAAAAAAAATAATAATAATAAAAACGCCATAAACCAATTCCCATAGTTTGTAAACACTATAACTTTTGCGCAACCCAATCAATATACGGTTATTGCAATTTTTTTATGAAACATATGTAGAAGAATATATATTGGCCTAAACTGGTGAATACATTTTTTTTTTTATGTTTGGATATTTATTATAGCAAAAAGTTAAAAAAAATTGTTCTTTTTTCAAAATTGTCGCTTTTTTTTTGTTTATAGTGCAAAAAATAAAAACCACAGAGGTGATCAAATACCACCAAAAGAAAGCTCTATTTGTGGGGAAAAAAAGACGTCAATTTTGTTTGGGTACAACGTTGCACGACCGCACAATTGTCATTCAAAGAGCGACAGCGCTGAAAATTGAAAATTGGTCCAGGCAGGAGGGGGGTTTAAATGCCCAGTAAGCAAGTGGTTAAAATGTACAAATATTTGCTATTTATTTACTCAACACAGGATAAGCTTTTATATTTAGTAGGAATTTGGTAAAATTGTGTTTTTATCTGCTAAAATTGGTTTTAGTGTATTTTTACCACAAATATTGTTTTGATAAACATTTGTGCAAATACTGCAGGGCCTAAAAAAACAGTAGCACCTCCTTTTTATTTTAGAGGTCATATGCTTTCAGAAAATATTTGGTTGGGGGGGGGGGGTCTTTCACAAATTCTGGAAGCTGTAAGGGAAAAATGAAAAGACTTTCGATTTTTAGAGAAATTTGTATATTTACATTTTTGCGTCTGTTTGATTTTCACCATTTCGCAATTTAAAAGTTAAAAAAATATTTGTTATTTATTAACTCAATACAGGTTAAGCTTTTATATTTAGTAGGAATTTTGTAACATTAGCTATGTTTTTATCTGCTAATAATGATTTTAGTGGATTTTTAGCAAAATATTGTTTTGATAAATATTTGCGCAAATATCGTGGGACCTTAAAAATCAGGTGCACCTTCTTTTTATTCTAGAGGTCATATGCTTTCAGAAAATATTTGGTTTGTCTCTCACAAATTCTGGAAGCTGTAAGGGAAAAATTGAAACTTTTA
>BLSH010009260.1:322946-362108 GCA_018402905.1 Glandirana rugosa | reverse complement strand
GTTATTTGTACGTAAGTAAAACTCAAGACAGCTGAAGTGTGGAAACGTAAACCAAGACCGTTTCCATGGAAGACCACCGTAAGTGAAACACGTACGTAGAAACGTTCCAGTTCATGACACTCATCACCGCTAATACCTACATAACAGTACGAACGTGTCCTTACAATGACCGTCTTAGTGGTCCACTTTTATTCCTTTTTTACGGTGGTGGTGGTGTATATTCCATACTATTAGACGTTATATAATATAAAAACAAAAGCCAAAATTTATGTGAAATTGGTGAACTGTTGACCCGTGAATCAGTGTTGCATGAGTGAGTAATTGTCATTCAAAATGTGAGAGCACTGAAAGCTGAAAATTGGTCTGGTTAGGAAGGGGGTTTAAGTGCCCAGTTGTCAAGTGGTTAAAGTGTATTTAAAACCGAAAACAAAAATATAATATATTGCAGATTATCATACCTTATATGTGGTGGTGGTGGCATTTTTTCCTTATTTTCACCTGGTGATTCTGCCAGTAACATTCCTGTGCAAGCATGACAATACATCCATAATCGCCACTACTCACAGTACTTGACCTTGCAAAGATGCATGCACAAAGTGAATGCCACCAGAAGGTACCTTTGCCAGAACCAAATGCAAAGGTGTGAAGTCGACAGAACTCAAAATGAATGCATGTTTATTGTGAAGGCAGGGTCACATTAGGCATAAGAAAGCAATGTTTCAGGGCCTCGTGGGATTCTTTTCTCAAGGCAACTTATGTCACTATCTCACTATGTGACCCTGTGAGGCCCTGAAACTTTAGCTTCTTATACCTTTTATGAGCATGAAATCTTTTGTATCTGTAGTCGTTAAAGAACAATGCAATTAATAAAAGGCATCACAAGCAGAGAACACAGAAATGATGAGCTCACAAGATTACTGGCGAGATTGACTACTACTTTTTAGCTAATCAAACAGGTATTACCAAAACCCTTTCGAAAATATATTTTACTGGCCAAAAGGGAACAAATGCAAGAAGCTAATTATAAGGTTGACATACACTTTGAAAGATCCACTTATCTGACTCTTCCCCCCTCTGGTGCCACATTTGGACCCTTTCGGGTGGAGCTAGGGTTGCCACCTTTTCTTCAAGCCAAACCCGAACACTTTAGAGGCGCACACCTTTTTTTTTGAGTATATGTTATAAGATTGTGAAAGATAAGACCTGGCACAATTTTGGCTGCCTCAAGGAGAATAGTAATTCAGCGCATACAGCGGTGCGGGGAACAGTGGGTGTGGCTGAATTGTGAGTGTTATGCACGGAATACAGGAGTCAGGAATATTTACTGTGCAAAATGCAGGGGACAGGAGTGTGGAATGCATAGTAGGAGTCATGGGTACAAACCAAAAAGAGTACAGGAGTCAGGGGTGTGTAATGCACAGTGTAGGGTTAAGAAGAGTGTAACCCCCCCCCCCCCCCCAGCATGCTTTCCAGAGGCCTTGGCAGGAGCAGGAGGTGAGAGGTGGAGGTTTGCTCTCTAGTTACTGCCGACCACTTCCTCCCACAGATCTGCTTTACTCTGACTGTAGTCTCTGCTACTCATGCTGTTTGACAATTGGGCTGGCTGTTTGAGAGCATGGAAGGAGTGTATTGGACGTAGATCTGGGTCTTGACATACAACAGCAGAGGCTGTGAATGCGAGATACCCCCTTGAGGAGACAGCTCATTGGTGAGTGCAGGAGCAGAGTGAGACACCTGCACTAAGCCTGGGTTAACATATGTGCGGTCTTAGAGATCGCATGTGATTCGCGATCTCTGAGCAAAGTGAGTTCAGCCATACAGTTGTATGGCTGAACTCGCATTAGATACACACAAAAAAGGTCCAGAAACCTTTTTTTTTCCTGCAGTGGAATCTCACCCATGTGATCCGATTCATGCGTGAGTGTACAGTTCGCACTGCAATCTGTGAACAAAACTGGGGGTGTCATTAACTTTGTAATGACACCCACCAGCGGTTCGCAAAAAACAGTGTGAACTGACTGGGGGAAAAACGTGATGCAGGAACCGGCTCTGTAATCGCACCAATTCCCACATCACACTAGTGTGAACCCGGGCTTAGAGCTATATTGTCACACAGCTAAAGGGCACATGGCCCCAATATAAAAAACTTTTTCACTGGTTCATATATTTGGATTCAATTGTACCAGTATCAATGGACTAGCATATAAGGATCAATATTCAACAATAGCATTATTGGACACTGTTTTAATGTATTTTTTATTATTTTTTAGTTTGCAATTTTTTGATTTTTAAATATGGATTGACTATTTCATTCAATTTAATATTTTTTTGTACTCCTATGGATTGTTGGTTCTTTAATTCATTTATGCAATATTTATTGTTCTATTGAGCATATGTCACTTAATAAATAATATTGTATTGTCAGTATTTCATGAAAGCAAGGTTTTTTAATGTAATTTATTTACCCATGGTATACACATTGAATATACATATATATTCATAATTGCATTTAACACTTTTATATGTTGCATAGAACAGTGGTTCTCAACCCTGTCCTCAAGTACCCCCAACAGGCCATGTTTCCAAGTTTTCCTTCATCTTGCACAGGTGCTTTAAATCAGAATCAATGACTTGGTATTTTGGACAGCTAGTTTATCTAAGAGAAATTCCCAAAACATGTTTTTTTGGGGGTACTTGAGGACAGGGTTGAGAACCACTGGCATAGAGCACATAGCACTTTTTAGAGCAGCTCCATACCCACTAAACCCTCAAAACCCTTTACATGAGATGACCCCACTAGGTGGTGGTGACAGTGGAGGCAGCAGCTCTCTTATTTTCCACTATCTGCCACCAGCATGGAACACCCCACTCATTTTCTTTAGAGCATAAAAGAAAAGTTTGTACCTGAGATGGCACGTTCCTGCTCCCCCTCCTCCTCCTGTGCGTGTATACAAAGCTGAGAAGGAGGAGACAGCTTCGTTCTCCTGTGTGAGTGAGACAGACTGCTGCTGGGGAGGCGGGGAGGGGAGAAAAAATAAACATCGGATGGCTGAGCAGACCTGCCACTCCCGGTGCAGTCCAATCTGAATGATGTGTCCGGGTCTGAGGCAGAGAGAATCCCGAACACATCATTCAAAAACTGGACTGTCCGAGAGAAAACCGTACAGGTGTCAACCCTAGGTGGAGCGGATACCTGTTTTTGAAAGGTACCTGTCCCCACTTCTGGGAGATCACGTCGCGGTGCAATCACTTGAAAGTTCGGCCCCTCTCCTTCCCCCGCTGCCGGGCCATTCAGAGAGCACAGAAAGCTTCACGCATGCGCAGTAGGGGACTGGTTGTGAAGCCGCAAGGGTTCGCTGTCGGGTTCCCTTAATACTAATGGCGGCAGCAGCACCCGAGAGATGATGGAAACATTGGCTGGGGTGCCGACATCGCTAGACTCCAGGACAGGTAAGTGTCCTAATATTAAAAGTCAGCAGCTACTGTATGTGTAGCTGCTGACTTTTAATTTTTTGTTGGGGGGGGGGTGGAACTCCTCTTTAACATGCCCTTCCTCACTTAACAAAGGCTATAAGGTGTCATAGGTTCTGTGCAGTCACACTCCTGATCTATAAACCTGAGCAAAACGTATTCCATTTCTTAGAACTGATTTTAAAAATATCATCTTATTAAATTTCTTTTTTATTTTGCAGACTCCCTGTATGCTGACTGGTGTTGGAGCAAATAAGTGTGCGGAAACAATGAACATTAAGTTTGTCCCAAGAGAAGAACTGGTGACTGAGATGGCTATAAAAGAATGGGAACAATATCAAAAATATAAACAAAGTGTCACCTGTCTTTTTAACTCAGAGCAGTAAGTACCAAGTAAAGGTTCTGATTATGTCAGCTGTACATCTTGTCCATATAGCACCCAGTTACCCCCGGGCAGATAAGGAAGACTCCCAGGCAGCTCAGTGGACTCAGAGGGGAATTCTTGATTCTTTGTGCAGTGAAAGAAATGGGTGCCTGTCACTTTACAACATTTCAGAGAGTTTAGTAAAACTCAAAAAACTCAAGGGACACAGTTAAAGCAGTATTTAACCCAAAAGCAAATACTTATGATATTACAGTTTACCAATTCTTTGATGTGATGGCTGTATTAGTTTCCTTTTATGGGCTTTCTTTCTTATATTGTTATCGGGTGATCCAGTCAGCAAGTCTGTTGTTTTCCACAGCACAACCTCTCCAGCAGAATGTATCAGATTACATGGATGAGACAATTCCCTTTACACTGGCAGGGGTGATTAAAATGATCAGCCTATTTATCCATGCAAAACCTTTATTCCAAAAGGAAAAAAAAACAGTTTGCTGTAACTGCTTGTAGCGCCCTCCTAGGTAGGTGCTAGAGTGAGTGTTTATTGTTTTTGGTTTCTCTGCTTAACAGGGAAACAGCTAGGCAAATGTATAAGTTGTGTGCTTAACAGAGAGCTGTGATTGATTGGTAGAGTCTGCTCAGTGTGTTCTGGTGCTGCTCATGCTGTCTTGAAAGTTACACACTGGTCTGGTAGCTATGGAATGTACTGGACAGTGGGAGGAAGCCTTGCAGATAAAAGCGTGGATGTCTATACAGCCCTGGCCAAGTAGAAGGGGGTGTGCCCCAAGGCATGCTGGGTAACTGTATTTATATCTGAAGAGCACATAGGCTATGGTTCTTCCTCTAGAGAGAGAGAGGTCCAGGTGGGGAGGGCGCTGCTGCCTCTCCACAGTGCAGGCTGCCATGCAGCCTCAGGTGGGCGACCTGAGGGCCTGAAACACTGAAGCTGCAACCCATGGTTCTTGTAAGAGCTGACTGAGGGAAGATGTCCGTGGATCCTGTCTGGTACTGCTAAGGAAGGGTGCTGTTGGTGCTTCAGGAGCCTTGTGAATACAGAGCCTCCACAGGGGGTCCCTGGGACTTGTGCTGTTAGACCCCATCTATAAGTCAGCGACTGGGTGCAAGCTAAAGGGGACACTAGCTAGTGTCTTGAAGAAACAAAATTCACTGAGTTTATTCTGCTACAAAGAGACTTGTTCATATCATGCTGCTGCTGTATGGGCCTACTGATAATCTGCTACACAGTTCCATTGAGAGAGTTGTCCTCACCCGTGAGTAGTTAATTTGGAGTATCCTACCAAATCCCTTCTCCTATCCAAGTTCTCCAAATAAAATACAAAAACAAATCTCCTAGACCGTTCATTGGAAATAACGAGCGGAAGAGTGTGTGCACCTGGCTGTGTGAAAATTCCCTGTAACTGGCTGTGGATTAATCAGTGGGAGACCCGGACAAACCTAAATCCAAGCGGCTCTTGCAGGGGTACTGCTACATGCTTATAAAGTGTTAGCAGGAGGTTGGCTCATTCCTCCAGAGCTGTGTCTCACTAATACAGGAGGCGTGTTACCGGCCAGATCACCAGGTGAAAACAGAGGGACAAAAGACAAAAAAAAGAAAACTGATGCAGTCACCATACCTAATGATTGATAAGCTGGAAAATATAACACATTTTTGTTTTGGGTTTAATACCGCTTTAAGGCAAAAGATAACCAAAAGTGACAAAAGTGCAACTCTAGACCTCTTACAGTCAGTACAGAGATAAGGGTTTTTAAGCTGAGATTGGAAATCTGTACTTTTTAGGCCAGTGATTCTCAACCAGGGTTCCATGGAACCCTAGGGTTCCTCCAGAGGTTGCTAGGGGTTCCTTGAGCAATGGTTAACTTCTGCCTCTGAGATAAGTTCCCACTGACACCTTTGATCTTTTTAGCTATCTGTAAGAAGGTAATTCTTTCCAATGACCACAAGTGTAAGGAGCATTCTTCACATTGACCATCATACTAATGTAACATGAGCTGTAGATTTCTCATTCTTAGCAGGGGTTCCCCGAGACATGAGAACTATTTCAAGGGTTCCTCCGTGTTGAAAAGGTTGAGAAAGGCTGCTTTAGGCTGTAAAACAGCTCCAGGCAGCATACGTAATAAACAGCTCTTATTTCCTGCAATGTTCACTGATGGTAGATTATACCCAGTACTCTTCAAGATGCTCTATATCCATGGCCCTTTTCCTACTCAACTCCTCCTTGATGTACCCTCCAGCAAAGAAGGGTACATTTTTTGGTCCTTTGGGACACTGGCCCATTCTTAGCTTCATCCTCCCAGGGCAGCAGGCCTGGGAGACAAAGAGCTCCTTATAGCAGTGAATTACATTGCTATAAGCAAGCATTTTACTGAATTAAACTGATTCATTCAGTTTGTTTTCTTGTGATTAGTTGTGATTGGTCAAAGCTAATTGCATGATACAGATGGGCTGCGATTTGCCCTGTCTGTACTATGTGATCAAATTGTGTGCAACTGTCCATTGTGTACAACTGTCATGTGACCTGCTCTGATTGGTCACAGCGGTCACATGGTACCGGCAGCAAGCCGGTACACTGATCAGTCACTGGCCCGTGGACACAACTGGTGACAAATATTGACAGATCACAACGCTGCACTGTCCCTCCTGATAATACAGTCAGGTCCATAAATGTTGGGACATCGACACAATTCTAATCTTTTTGGCTCTATACACCACCACAATGGATTTGAAATGAAACAAACAAGATGTGCTTTAACTGCAGACTTTCAGCTTTAATTTGAGGGTATTTACATCCAAATCAGGTGAACAGTATAGGAATTACAACAGTTTGTATAAGTGCCTCCCACTTTTTAAGGGACCAAAAGTAATGGGACAATTGGCTGCTCAGCTGTTCCATGGCAAGGTGTGTGTTATTCCCACATTATCCCATTTACAAGGAGCAGATAAAAGGTCCAGAGTTAATTTCAAGTGTGCTATTTGCATTTGGAATCTGTTGCTGTCAACTCTCAATATGAGATCCAAAGAGCTGTCACTATCAGTGAAGCAAGCCATTATTAGGCTGAAAAAAAACAAACAAATCCATCAGAGAGATAGCAAAAACATTAGGTATGGCCAAATCAACTGTTTGGAACATCCTTAAAAAGAAAGAACGCACCAGTGAGCTCAGCAAAACCAAAAGACCTGGAAGACCACGGAAATCAACTGTGGTGGATGACCGAAGAATTCTTTCCCTGGTGAAGAAAACACCCTTCACAACAGTGCAGGCTCACTGCTCAGAGGGTAACACAGCTTGTGTGGATCTGGTGTGCTGACTCACAAGGGCAGGTGCAGGCTGATGAAGCAATCAAGTAGTAACAGCAACAAGGTTGGAAGTAGCCACACTCAAACGATCCAATTTCCAAAAACGATTTTATTGCATCAAAGGGTGATATAGACAACAAACGAAAAGACCAGCTGACGCGTTTCGCACCCTACAGTAGGTGCTTACTCTAGCTATGAGTAAGCACCTACTGTAGGGTGCGAAACGCGTCAGCTGGACCTTTCGTTCGTTGTCTATATCACCCTTTGATGCAATAAAATTGTTTTTGGAAATTGGATCGTTTAAGTGCGGCTACTTCCAACCTTGTTGCTGTTACTACCCTTCACAACAGTTGGCCAGATCAAGAACACTCTCCAGGAGATAGATGTATGTGTGTCAAAGTCAACAATGAAGAAAAGACTTCACCAGAGTGAATACAGAGGGTTCACCGCAAGATGTAAACCATTGGTCAGCCTCAAAAACAGGAAGGCCAGATTAGAGTTTGCCAAACAAAATCTAAAAAAGCCTTCACAGTTCTGGAACAACATCCTATGGACAGATGAGACCAAGATCAACTTGGACCAGAGTGATGGGAAGAGAAGAGTATGGAGAAGGAAAGGAACTGCTCATGATCCAAAGCATACCACCTCATCAGTGAAGCATGGTGGTGGTAGTGTCATGGCGTGGGCATGTATGGCTGCCAATGGAACTGGTTCTCTTGTATTTATTGATGATGTGACTGCTGACAAAAGCAGCAGGATGAATTCTGAAGTGTTTCGGGCAATATTATCTGCTCATATTCAGCCAAATGCTTCAGGACTCATTGGACGACGCCTCACAGTGCAGATGGACAATGACCCGAAGCATACTGCGAAAGCAACCAAATAGTTTTTAAGGGAAAGAAGTGGAATGTTATGCAATGGCCAAGTCAATCACCTGACCTGAATCCGATTGAGCATGCATTTCACTTGCTGAAGACAAAACTGAAGGGAAAATACCCCAAGAACAAGCAGGAACTGAAGACAGTTGCAGTAGAGGCCTGGCAGAGCATCACCAGGAATGAAACCCAGCATCTGGTCATGTCTATGTGTTCCAGACTTTAGGCTGTAATTGACTGCAAAGGATTTGCAACCAAGTATTAAAAAGTGAAGGTTTGATTCATGATTGTTAATCTGTTCCATTACTTTTGGTCCCTTAAAAAGTAGGGGTCACATATACAAACTGTTGTAATTCCTACACCGTTCCCCTGATTTGGATGTAAATACCCTCAAATTAAAGCTGAAAGTCTGCCGTTAAAGCACATCTTGTTTGTTTCATTTCAAATCCATTGTGGTGGTGTATAGAGCCAAAAAGATTAGAATTGTGTGATGTCCCAATATTTATGGACCTGACTTTGTCATACGACGTCCAGTCAGAATGGTAAAGCCCCCACCCGGCCATCATCCTGCTACAGGCCGGGCGAGAAGGTGTTAAGAGAAGGTAATGTGAGAGGGTAATATATTTCTTTGTCGTTTGCTTTCTGTTAGAAATCTCTCTCCAAGTCATTGAATACCAAAGTTCTTCCATAGCACAACCCATTACTTAATTAAAATATATGTGATTTTTTCACTGTGTTTAAAATAATAGTTCACTGGAAGTCTGTTTAATTCTCAATAACCAGAAGCACACACTGAGATTGCTCTAATGGAAATCAATTTAATGCTTACTGTATGTTTGCATATAATCTAAGTGCACATATTTCAACAATTTAAATACTTTGTTAAGCAATAAATCTATTAAACACCTCCTGCCATTTTTTTAAAATCTTTACTAAAAACTGGTTGATTTAAATGTTGATACTAATGTAGCGTACAGTTATAGCCAAATAAGGATGTAGAGCTAGACTGGTAAAAGCACCTTGTACTAATAAATGGAATGGAAGCATATGTGCATGAAAGCATTGTACAGTATGCACATCTTCCATAATAATCAAAGTGACCTGTAGTTAATCAAATAAAACCCATTTTAAGATTAGGGCAATATTCTCAAAATACATTTTTAAATTGTTAATAACATTAATCATAATCAAATTGTTTTTACTGGAGTGTTCAACTGAAGTTTCCTCGAGTACAAAGTATGTCTAGAGAAAGCTTCTTTCAGTGTTCTCTGGCAAAATACACCTACAACAACCTCTTTGTGAGGGAATTTGTGAATTTTAGCATGGCAGACTTGTAGAATGCCTTAGAATAGAACACAAACCAAAGGACAGTACCGTTTGTATAATACAAGTATAGCTACTTAAAGTGTTACTAAACCCACAACAGTAAAATTGGTCTGTATATGCAGTGAGACATGTTTGTTATATTCACTGTGGAACCTAAGGGGTTAATCCTCTGCATTGTGTAAAAATGCTGTTTGATCCTGACTTCTCTCATCCTCCCCTTCTTCCAGAGACCCCAATCCATCTCCAGATAGTACAGAGGCTCATGTGATCAGCACAGGGCCAATCAGCACAGTCCAGACAGAGGATCAGGGGTCCTGCATCCTCATAGGACAATCATGGGTGAATGAAAATTCCTCTTACAAGCTTTAATCAGACACTGCTAGAAGTCACAACACTGCTCTAACTGCTGATGAGAATTTCCATATTCTGTGTATAGTGGGAGACCAGATATAGCGAATGCAGGGTCCTGGGCTTAGTAACACTTTAAGCCTATGATATAGAGTACTAGAGTGCTGCTATTTCAAAATAATATATTGTGAAACTAGAACAGCTGCACCATTTACAATAGTGATCTCACACTAAACATAAATTAAAAATCTAAAAGAGGAATGGTGCACTCATTCATTCACTGTAGGCATGCAAAACACTATATACTTTGCCACAAAAACTATGCAGCCCACCACTGATGCCTTCAGCAGTGTATAGAAAATAATAATTGTGATTTTAAACACACAATAGTGAATATGTGATAAATCATTCAGGTGCAAAAATGTCCATAGAAACACTGGATCTGAGATCCTTTTTTAGACACCTTGCTCCAATAAATATGACTTAGCGCTATAGTTCAGTGATACAAAACCAACACTGCCACCTCCAGGTGAAATGTCCGCTCACCTCAGGGATGGACCCCTCGGGTCCAATCATGCCCCTGGTACAGTGGTCTTTAGTGTTCCTGGAAAACAACATTGCTGTGTCTTTTGGTCCTTTGTATCTCCTCAAGCACGCTTAAAATGGCTTCTTGGAAGTTACCTCACTGAATACGCCATCCATCTTCTTCTGAGCCCTGTAGTTCCTCTGTAATAGCCTTTTTTCTGAAGTAATAGCTGTTTGTTTTATCATGTCCTTTGCAGACGGACTCTGAGTCAGTCTGCAAAGGACATGATAAAACAAACGGCTATCGGCTGCTCCAATTGCTATTACAAGAGAGCTGACCATCGCCTCTAAAAAACGATACCAGGCTGATGCATGCAGCTGTAGGCATCACCCCAATGCAAACAGAAAAGGAAAACAGATCTCCTGCGCTTGAGAAAAGTGCATGGCTAAGGGCAGTCTGAAATCTTTGGCTAATCCAAATTCCGCACAGGCTATGCTGCTTCTCAGAACAGGCCAGTGGAACCTAGAAGGTAAACTGAAAAGGTAAGGAACAGAGAGCGCACCAGCCTTGCACATTTTTTGCAACAACCTTTGCAACAATTTTATTGCTAATAGAGAATATAGATGTATACTCACAAACAGCAGAAAGTACTCTTACCAGCCTGGTCCACTAGATAACTCCCATATGTGAGATGAATTTCCAAGAAGCTGACGCATTTTGAGGGGAGTCCCATCTTCCTCAGAGCTGGACACACCGGTACAACAACTTGAAGTCAAATAACGTACTAGGTGACTCTGATGCTATTTTATAAAAAGTAAAGAGGAAGTAAACCCTGATGGGGTTTACTTCCTCTATATTCCCCTGTAATGTAGAAGCATAATGGGCTACTATGCATCGTATAGCAGTCCATTATGTGTCACTTACCTGCAAACGAAGCCTGCGATGTCCAGTGATGTCCCCTGTGCAGGCAGCGTCCATCTTCAGCCCCTCTTCCTTCCCGGGGCCGCGACTCCGGCACTGTTACTGGCCGGAGTCGCGTGACATTGCATGCATTCGGGAACCGCCAGTCACGGCATGATCACAGTGAAGGAAGGGCACCGTTTCTTCGCTGCGCATGTGCCGAATGACGTCGGCATCAGCAGTACTCTGTATAACTCCTGAACCGTGCAGGCTTGGGAGATATGCAGGGCATCTACATGTAAGCCTTATCATAGGCTTACCTGTAGGTTAAAGTGGTTGTCACGAGTTGACAACCACTTTTAAATATACCTGTTCCTTCTCTGATCTTTCATCTCTTGAATAGCTAAGCTTGCTGAAGAACATTTGCTTTTAGCTGTGTCAGATGCCATGTCCCAGTCAGTGATCTCTGGTTCTATCCACTGTCCTTACATCGCTACTATTGTGTCCTGTAGTGGTAAAAGGGGGCAACGAATGGAACCGCAGAGCATAGGTGGGCCCAAGTATCCAACACTCCTGAAGGTTTTGGATGGTGAACATTCTTCAGAAAACATGCCTTAATAAAAACAAAGGTCAAAATCTTCACGAATGGGGTAGGTAAGTATTAATGAATTTCTTTGATGGGAGCACTTTTTTCAGAATATGTGTATATTGACAGAGTTGATTTAAAGCAGTAAGACAGTTTACTAGGCAATATTATGAATATATCTGTGCATATATTTAATGAACTTCCATTTTAGAACAAGGCAAATTTTGTTTTGCTGCCTTTCTAATGGTTATATGGCCAATGTGAACAATCTTAACTAATGTAAACAGAAATCATTTCATTTTATCTTGCTGAGAAAGTATCTCACACAAACAGAATTTAAAAAGAAAAAATAGCAGTACCCTTTATGAGCAGATATAGAGTAAAAAAATTAAAACCAACCTTGTAGACTAAGTTTGGCATCTTTTCCCTTTATTGCCGCATTGCAATGCCATTCATATTGCAGACATATGGAATGGGATTAAAGCAGAACGGCAGGTGCATTGGGAAACCTGCCAAAAGAGTTTTAGAAAAGTATGCATTCATTGTCACCTTGAATTTACCATGATTGAGTTTGCCAGAAAACGTGTGAACAGCTCCTCAACAGATAAAATAAAATGAGGTGCTTCCTACAGGGTAATAATAAAAATAGCCCAGGAATGTTCCTACGTGGCAATGTGCTAATTTGGTACCATTCATCTTATGTCAAAACTTCATTACCGATGACACTTTTGTGAGTAATGTTCCCTCAATAAAAACATCTTCCTCTGATCACAGAACATTTAGAAGTCAATTAATGCTGGAGCTAAAGGAGATTATTTAACTAGAAAATGAGGCATGCATACTTATTTCTAACATTGCAGGAATCTTTCATTAAATTGTTTTAAGATAGTTTATTCTTTTACTCCCATTTATTAGCAATGACCAGACAGGGTGACATTTTCATTAGAGTTCCTTAAAACATAATTGTATTCCTATGAAATTACTTCTGTGTTGGGGTGTAGAAAGAATTCCTCATTGACATTTGGTTTAGGTCTTCATAGTCTAATAGGGGGGTTATTTATCACTAAACAGATGCCACGTGTAGGGGTGGGTTTAATGAATGCACATAGACTGTGCACTCTGCAAGTGCAGCTGCTCCAGAGCTAAGTAAATGAGGGGAAGCTCATGCGCAAGCAAAAATCATCTTTCATTTTCCTTGCATGTGATTGGGTATTCTTTGCCAAGTGAAGCTTCACCTCATTTACCAAGCTCTGAAGCTACTGCCAGTTTATTTGCCTTTAGTAAATCAACCCTGAAGTTCCATGTAGTGTAAGGTGCACAGGTAGCAAGTAGTAGCAAATAATCTTTCTTCATCACAGAATTGTCCAATTGTGTGTAATTGACCTGCTACATGCTACTTTTGTAACTTACTCCAAAGGAAGACATTTACCCCATCTGTTTAATACATGGCTGATACATGCATAGGATGTACATTGATCATGTAGTTTCATGGTGTCATTGGTTGCTCATTATGCACAGCCTGAAGAAGAGCAAACCTTCACATTCCTGCGTCAGCAGTTTCAGTTTTTTATGGCACTGTACAGGTTAATGCATGACTTCTGTCAGTAGTCTGTGAACTGACACTTCCTGTGAAGACACCATATATCCCACAATCCTTGGGTCTCTCAGTCAAGTATTCTGCAGATAAGAGCTAAATCGTGATTAGATCTGACGCAGGCACAAACAGGCAGAGCAATTACCATGCAGTGTTTCATATCATTTGCACACCGACATTTATGATGCAGCAAAGAGGAAATGGGCATCAAGCACTAGACGCTGTGTGGCAGGCTAGCTACAGCAGAATGTGGAAATAGGGGAATTGATCAGCCATAACATGAAAATCCATCATTACAAAGCAAGGCTAACAAACAACACAAGGACTATTACTACATTAATACCTAGTTAAAAAACATTTGAAAGTGTTCAATGCCTTTAACCACTTAAGGACCGGAAGGATTTCCCCCTTAATGACCAGGACATTTTTTGCGATACAGCACTGCGTCGCTTTAACTGACAATTGCTTGGTCATGTGACGCTTTACCCAAACAAAATTTATCTCCTTTTTTCCCACAAAAAGAGCTCTCTGCGGTTTTATTTTTTGCGCTATAAACAAAAAAAAGAGCAACGATTTTGAAAAAAAACCAATATTTTTTACTTTTTGCTATAATACATATCCAAAACAAAGTAAAAAAAAAACTTTCTTCATCAGTTTAGGCCAATATATATTGTACATATTTTAATAAATATGCGTATATTGATTGGTTTGCACAAAAGTTATAGCGTCTACAAACTAGTGGATAGATTTATGGCATTTTTATTATTTATTTTTTTTACTAGTAATGGTGGCGATCAGTGATTTTTAGTGGGACTGCGACATTGCAGCGGACAGATCAGACACCTAACTGACATTTTTGACACTTTTTTGGGGACCAGTGACATTATTACAGTAATCAGTGCTAAAAATATGGACTGACATTGTACTAATGACACTGGCAGGGAAGGGGTTAACATTAGGGATGATTAAGGGGTTAAATGTGTACGCTGGGAGGTGTTTCTAACTGTATGGGGAATTTGTGAGTGGGGAAACGCACAGATCCGTCTTCCTGCACAGCAGAAAGACAGAATCTTTGTGATCTCCCCTGTCAGAATGGAGATCTGCCTTGTTTACACTGGCAGATCCCCGTTCTGTCACTGATCACAGGTGATCGGGAATGATCGCAGGTGACCGGCGGACACCAAGTCCGCTAGACCCGCTGATTGGCCAGTGGAAGTGTGCGCACGCCCAATAATAGCGTATACCCGTGCCATTGTACAGCTACGGTGATTCGTGGGAAGAAGCCGACCTTTCGCAGTATAATGACGGCGGCTGGTCGGCAAGTGGTTAACAGAATAATTTTACAGATATAAAGTGTCACCTTGCCAGGGTGTGCCAGTGCTGAAATCATGGGCCTATAGGATTAATGCACTGTAATTTGGGACTGAGATATGTGATGTTGGGTCCTAAGTGGAGCCTGAATCACCATTTGGAAGTCAGGACCATACAGCTTATTTCTCAGCACCAAAGGATTGTGGGCAGCCCTATACCAAGGCAGAGGGGAGGCACAGCATTACTGGAATATAAAAAAAAGCAATGCTATCATCAGCTGACAGAGAGATCCTACATTGCCAATTTCAGGTACTTCAGCTGCTAACTATTAGACCTGTGGCCCGTGACTCAGAACATTCCTAATGGACATGTGGAATGTTTTACTTAATACAATACAAGCTCAACAAATTAAAATCATTTTTGCAGTGATTAAGAAAACCATTAAAAAAGCATTTATGTAATTTGTGTCTGCAAAAAGTTTTGTGTTTTTTTTTGTCTGTTTTTTTTTTGCTTTGCCTGCTGCAAAATCATGGACATTGGACAATTATCTTTCAGTCGGGTGTACAAAAATGCTGAGTTGACAATGCCAGCAAAAGATGCATTGAGATAAATTCACTTAAATTGCAATTATTTCTTTTTTAGAATGCATGACACGGTTGGCGCAGTAGCAATTGATTATGAAGGCAATGTTGCCTGTGCCACATCAACTGGAGGAATAACAAATAAAATGGTTGGACGTGTTGGAGACTGCCCAATCGTAGGTATGTTAAATATGTGTATGCAAACCTTTCCTCTGTTCTCTCCTGTGCCTTATTTTTTGAGGAACACCGGGTTTGATTTACTAAAGCTGGAAAGTGGAAAATTTGGTGCAGCTGTAGCGTAGACACCAATCAGTTTCTAGTTTTTTTTTTTTTGTTAAAGCTTAATTGAACAAACTGAAGTTAGAAGCTGATTGGCTAACACACCCAGTTGCACCAGATTTTGCACTCTCCAGTTTTAGACCCCTTTCACACTTCAAAAACTCAAAAAAAACTATTTCCATTAAAATCAATGAATGCTTTCACACGGGGCGGTGCACTGGCGGGGCAGTGAAAAACCTCCTGCAAGCAGCATTTTTGGAGCACTAAAAAAGCTCCTCAAATATGCCCCTCTCCATTGAAATGAATGGAAAACGCCTAAAAAGTACTTCAAAAGCGCCTCAAAATGGTTCTTTTGATTCACGTGAAAAAAGCGCGCAGCTAATGCCTCAAAAGCACAACAAAAGTGCCGCAAAAGCGCCCAACGTTTTATGGCCAGTTTTCAAGTGCCTCAAGGGATCTAAGTAAATCAACCACATTGTCTTCATTTTCTAGGCACTGGCCCTGTATGTCAGAGCAGCACTATGGCATGGTTGGAAGACTGGCGCTGACACATCTTTAAAGGGGTAGCTCTGGCCTTCAATGTAAGATTTTAAAGTACACCTGAAGGTCAGGGGAGAAGTACTTCTGCTGTTGTTGTTTACCATGGGGCTTGCATTGGGCATTGACCCCAAGAACACCATTGGCAAATACCTAGAAAAAATTAGTGGATTGAGTTTGAGGTTTTTCATGAGCTGAAGATTTGCCAACCAACATGCTGGGCATTTATTTTGCTGTTTGAAACCACAATGAAAACGTTGCTGTCCTGATCCTTCCTGTTGAAACATTCTGTCCTGTCTATTTACATCAGCTTCACAAACTGCAGTTTACTGTAATTACAAAGCTTTTGTGCCTGAACCCTCTCCTGACCCTCACTCTAGTAAACAATACATAGTGAAGTTACAAATTTTCTTATGTGTCTTGTTCTATTTACTTGGTTAGCATGACTCATTCTGAAAGTTCTGTATAGTAAAATACATAATCACCAATAAATAAAAATAAATAAAAAGTTTTATTATACTGGTCCACATCAATTTTGCTATCTCTATTATTTCTCTGTGCAGTACAAGATGAGTATTATGTAGAAAATGTCAACACCACTACTACTATTGCTACGCATGATTACTAATGAATAATGATAATAATAATAATAAAAATAATAATATGTATTTCCAAAATCACAAAAGTTTTGACTATAGATTTTAAGAGAGAGAGTACTTTATTTTAGTTGTTTTTACACTAGACAAGCATATTTATATTGGATTCTGGCATTTGGCAAAGACCACTAGTGCCTTGTAAATACTTCATTTAATCTCCATATTTAAAAACTTGATTACTGCCAAAATGCTTTGACTATTAAATTCAGCTGCTGCCAAACATAGAAGGGTTCTGGAAAAGCATCAAAACGAAAAATGATGTCCGCAAGTACTTTCTATTTTTTTTTTTTTTGTTTGTTTATTGCTGTCTGCTACCTCAAAATATGTTCTGTCAACAGATGCCAATGTATATCTCTATGTCATTTGCAATACATTTTCCAGCATTTTATATCTTTTCACACCATTTATTTGACTTTGGACTTTTTTCATCACTTGCACAGTTGTTTATAGATGTAGATATTGAGAAATACTACAAAAATGTGCCAGATATAATCTTCAACTTGCTAATTATGTAGGTCATTAGTATATACAGTACTGAAATAAAGTGCACACTATACTAGGTATCAAATGTATGCAAAAGCCAAATAACCCACCAATCCCATTTGTTGAATTATATGATAAAACTCTCTCCTTAGCCTCAAGACACTTTCATACATATTCCTATAAAATAAAAGTGTTAAATTTGTTATTAATATTATGATACAGGATTTATATAACGCTGACAGTTTGTGCAGTGCTTTACAATATTAGGGCAGACAGTACAATTACAATATAGTTCAATTCAATACAGGAGGAATAAGAGGGCCCTGCTCGGTAGAGCTTACAAAAGGGAGGGTCAAGTGATACGAAAGGGATCACCTGAAAGTGGATAGATTTGGGGACTGGCAGATTGGGGTAGGGAATTCCAGAGGATGGGAGAGGCTCTGGAGAAGGCCTGGAGGCGAGTATGAGAGGAGGTGATGAGGGAGCTGGAGAGCAGGAGGTCTTGGGAGGAATGAAGAGGACGATTAGGTTGGTATTTTGAGACTAGGCTAGTGATGTAGCTGGGAGTAAATTTGTGGATGGCTTTGTAACTTATTGTTAGTATTTTGAATTTAGTTTGTTGGGCGAGTAGTAGCCAATGGAGGGATTGGCAAAGAGGAGTAGCAGACGCTGAGCGGTTTGTAAGGTGGATGAGTCTGGCAGCAGCATTCATGATGGACTGATCAAGAATCAAGAATACTTTGCAAACAGGTGGTCATCAGGTGCAAAGCTGGTTTTCTCTTTGCACATACCTAGTCTAAAGCCTCGTACACACGGGACGACGATCGTACGTATGATCGTCTTAAATCGTATGTTGGCTGTTGTATCTAGCATACTGACTGTACTACATGATCGTATGACCAAAGAAAGAACGTTCAGGTGCATGTAATTAGCATCCGGCCGTTCTTGACTTCGGAGCATGCGTGTTTTGCACAATGCAACTTGTTGTACCAACTTCTCTGTACACAAGATACAGCGGTCGTATGACCGCTTGTTGGTACGACCAAGTTTTCTAGTCTGCTCATACAACTCCCGTTGGAAGAATGTCATATGTCGGCTGTTCTAATCGCGTGTACGAGTGATCGATTTCGCATACAACGGTCGTTAGTACAACCTGTTGTATACGATCGTCGTCCCGTGTGTACGAGGCTTTAGAGGCTGGCCATACATGTTCATTTTTCTTGTACAATTTTCTTTTAGATTAACCAAAAACCCTATAATATAAGGTCAAAACTAAACAACACTTTCAATTGTATCCAATTAGACAAGCCCTTGCACTAAACATAGTTGAAGGTAAATCTAAAGAAAATCGTACAGAAAATTCTATAAAAATTGTATAATGTATGGCCAGACTAAAGGGTCGATTAATAAAATATGTGACATTCACCAACACATTTGCTGCTGAATTTTTCAGGTGCACGTGTTTTAAGTTATTGGGATTAATTCACTTGCAATCATTGGTTTGTAAATGTCACATTCACTGCTTTATAAATATATTGCTTTCTTGTTTTCTATGAAATCGTGAGAGTTGTGAATCAATATGCCAGGTTACCAATAGCCGAGTAGTTGTCATTTAGCATTTAATTCCACATTCTAAGAGCACTAAGAGGCCTATTTAAAAGTACAGTGGTATCCACACTCTACACTTTGCAGGAAATCACTCCATACTACTCCACAATGTTCCCCCTGTTACATTTTATTTAAGAAGATCAAAGCATAATGTGGAAACAGAGGTGTCTATCAATTTGTTCTCAGCATACTACAGATAAAACTCCCAGATAGCAGGAAAGACCTGGTATAAGACCTGTCAGTCATGTAACAGGCTTCCTCATCCTCCCACCTTTTCTTCACCCAATCATTAGAATCAATTCGATTTTGCTCACTTCAGAACTACACAACCATCAAGAAAATGTGTTAGAGCCTGTGTTGATGGGTTTTGTTCACTTGGAATTCATTTTGCATTCACTTACAGGTCTTTTATAATGAACAACTCACTTGAAGCAGGTCAGGAGGAGATCAGCTGCAGGTGAAACTGAATGATCTCTGACCCATGCCATTGATACGTGCCCTACGTGATACGTGAGAAGAGGGCATTTAACCACTTTAGCCCCGGAAGAATTTTACCCCCTTCCTGACCAAGCACTTTTTGCGATTCAGAACTGTGTCGCTTTAACTGACAATTGAGCGGTCGTGCAACGTTGTACCCAAACAAAATGTATGTCTTTTTTCCCCAGAAATAGAGCTTTCTTTTGGTGGTATTTGATCACCTTAATGGTTTTTATTTTTTGCATTATAAACAAACAAAGCGACAATTTTGAAAAAAAAACAATTTTTTTTTACTTTTTGGTATAATACATATCCAAAAAAAAAATCTATAAAAAAACTAATTTATTCATCAGTTTAGGCCAAAATGTATTCTTCTACATATGTTTGGTAAATAAAATCGCAATATGCATTTATTGATTGGTTTGCGCAAAAGTTATCGCATTTGCAAACCATGAGAATTAATTTATGGCGTTTTTATTATTATTATTATTATTTTACTGGTAATGGCGGTGATCTGCAATTTTTAGCGGTACTGCGATATTGCAGCAGAGAGATCGAACACTTTCAACACTTTTTTGGGACCATTCACATTTTTACAGCGATCAGAGCTAAATTACACTGATTACTGTATAAATGTCACTGGCAGGGAAGGGGTTAACCTGTAGGGGACTATCAAAGGGTTAACTGTGTTCCCTCAGTGCATTCTAACTGTGTGGGGTCTGGGCTGCCAGACCTAACTGATCCTGATGACAGGGATCAGTAGATCCCTGTCATGCCGCCTGTCAGAACGGGAAACCACGGTGTTGACATCGGTGGTTCCCCGCTCTTTTTCTGTATTAGGCAATCGCGGGTCACCGGTGGAGATCGAGTCCACCCAACCCGCAACCACACTCAGGGACCGTGCTCCTGCCCGCTAGATGCGCCTGCACAAATCACCGTTTATATACGGCGATTCTCGCTACGCTGCCACTCTGCAGCAGTAAATGTGTGCGAGCCAGTCAGGAAACGGTTAAAGGACAAGTTCACTTTTTAGAAAAAAAAAATAATAAATGTAGATTTTTTCACTTTGCAGGTAAAAAAAGCTGCATTTATTCATTTTTGTGGTAGGAGCAGATCGCTGATGTCATGCAGTTCTCCTGCACACTGTCAGTGTATCCGCTTACCCCTACATTCCATACAGGAAAGCCGATACTCTCCGATAGGAACACTCAATGAACTACCACAGCGCTCCATAGCACCATGATAGTTCATTGAGAACTAGGAGCCAACAGTAACTAAGGATGTCGGGGCTTGTCATTGATTCAGACACACATGTTACATCTTCCCAGAGGTGAACTTATCCTTTAATAAAGACTCTGCTAGTCTTTTCGGAATACCTGTCTTTGCAAACTGGAGTCTTCTTATTCTGGATTGTAAGCTTTGTTCAAAAATAGCTATTGGGTAGTGATTACCTAAACAAAAAATATCTTACTTTTGCACATTAGCCTGCGCTCACACAGGGTCGATCCGACTTAGGCAGGCTTTGCTAGGTGACTCAGCACAACTTCAGGCGACTTACAACGCAATTTCATGCCAGGCGACTTTGCCTGTGGCCAATCAGAGCAGGAAGGGAGGGTCTTGCCTTGGGTAAATTCTTTTCTTTTCACTGTAAAGTCACTTCCATTTAGATGGGGGATCTGATGTGGAGGCGACTTCCATTGAATTATATGGGCAAAAGTTGCATAGAAGTCACCTAGAAGTAGTATAGGAACCTTTTCTGAAGTCGCTAGTGTAAAGACGGCTCCCATTCATTTCAATGGGATTTCAAATGTCAAGTGACTTGGGGCGACTTGAGGTGACTGAAGTCGGAGCGCAAGTTACCCCTGCGTTTGCTTGTAACAGAGAGCTTAAAGCTTTTTCATATTAAAGCCCAACTGTGGGCTTCCCATCCTCACTGCCCCAAAGTCCCTCCCAGTTTATATTTTTAATATTTACTTTTTTCCAGATATCTTCAAGCTGCCCCCATGATTAGCAGGGTCCTCTTCTTCCAAATTTCCTCCAGGGGTGGCCTATAGTAAATGATGCAAAGATTACATGATGTTGTCAGCACCTCTCTGCATCGTAAAACTGTGAATGCTGGGCGTCATGGTGGTGACACGCACTTTAAAGGCCCATAATGTCCTGCACTCACAGGATGTCCTCATTCTTCCAGGTTCAATGATGCTATACTGTGGTCATCTAGTGGTGAAAAAAGATTACTACGGGAGACAGCAATGCAGAGGAGGCATTGCAGCAAAAGCAGCTTTTTTAAATGTGAAACCTCATCAGGGACCATTTTAAAAATAAATAAATAATATTCATATATTCTTGTGATGATTGGTTGCTTAAAATAAATACAGGCACACTGATGTACGTTAAAAACAAGACCCTCTCTGCACCGTTTTCCTCTACACACACATTTAATTTTCTAATTATAAATAATAAAACAACAGAATTTTTGTGTATTTTGTGATTTAAAGTTTATGCCTACTGCAAAGCAAAGTGTTTTGAATTCATTCAGTTAAAGGAGAAGTATGCCCTGAGCTCATTAGGCTGGGCTTCTCCTAAGGATCACAGGAGTGCAATTCGTTTTGCACTCCTGTGACCCGTTTTCAGCAGAGAGTGGGCTGAAGTCCATTTTCTGCTGACGTCACTGCTGTCAGTCCAGGCACCGCATCACTCCGACAATGGGAGTCTGGATCCGCCAGATGCCTGGACTGACACCCGTCTCAGCCTCTCAGCGAGCCACTGAAAGTCTGAGACGGCCCAATCTGCCCCTCCACAGCTCAGCGCTCCAGTAAGAGGGAGGGAGCAGAGCAGAGAGCTTCTGACTGACAGCAGCTCTCCGCTCGGGGAGCTGTGAGAACCGAGCCATCGGCGATGTTCGATCGCTTGGTTCTCAGTGTAGAGGTGCCAGGGGACAGATGCAGCTTCAGACCAATGCTGCATCCACCTAGGTAAGTATGATAGGGGAAAAAAAATTCCTTTACTTCTCCTTTAACTGGTTCCCGACCGCGTGCCGCATATTTACTGCGGCAGTGTGGCGCTGTCTCGCAAATCGCTGTATATAAGCGGTGATCCACCCATGCGCAGTTAGCAGGCGGGAGCGTGCCGCCGGCGGCGCACTCTCGTGCCAGCTGCACCCTGCAGGAGTGTGCCCAGGGCTCGCCGGCAGACATCGGATGACCTGCCAGAGAGAAAGAACAGGGAACTGCAGATGTAAACACGTCAGGTCTGTCAGTGGGCATGTAAGAGATCTACTGATCCCTGTCACTGGGATCAGTTAGATCTCTTATGCCCATGGCAGCCCAGCCCCCTCACAGTTATAACACGCCTAGGGAACACAGTTAATCCTTAGATCTCCCCCTGCAGGTTAACCCCTCCACTGCCAATGACATTTATACAGTAATCAGTGGATATTTCAATTTCTGATCGTTCTATGAGAAAACTAAGTACTGTCCGTGATACTTTTTTTATTTGGACTAACATACAATTTTGCAGGACAAGCTTTCAGGGTATCTCCCCTTCTTCAAGGTCCAAGCAGTACATTGTTGTATAAATGTCATTGGTCCCAAAAAAGTGTCAAAAATGTCCAACATGTCCACTCCAATATCAAAGTCCCGATAAAAATCGCAGATCGCCGTCATTACCAGTAAAAGAAAAAAAAAAGGAAAAACGGCAGAAATGAATTCTCATGGTTTGTAAACGCGGCAACTTTTGCGTAACCAATCAATAAAGGCCGATTTCGATTTTTTTTTACCAAAAATATGAGGAAGAATATAAATCGGCCAAAACCGATGAATAAATTTGTTTTTTTATATTTTTTTTTTTTGGATTTGTATTTTAGCAAAAAGTAAGAAATGTTTTTTTTTGCAAAATTTCGCTCTTTTTTTGTTTATAGCGTTGATCAGAAATGACACAGAGGTGATGAAATACCACCAAAAGAAAGCTCTACATGTGCAAAAAAAAAACGCAAATTTTGTTTGTGTACAACGTCGCACGGCCGCGCAATTGTCAGTTAAAGCGACACAGTGCCCAATGTGCTCTGATCCTACAGTGGGAAATCTTTCAGGGGGTGAAGTGGTTAAAGTATTCAGTCTAATGCTAGCATGTATTTATATACTTTTTAAAAGTTATTTTACATGGGTTTGAAGAAAATTTCAGTTCAAAACTTTACTGTTTATTTCAAGGTTCTGGAGCATATGCAGACAATTTTACTGGTGCCGTATCTACAACTGGACATGGGGAATCCATAATGAAAGTAACACTTGCAAGGCTTGTACTCTTTAACATGGAGAAAGGTAATTTTTTTGACAAGACATATCAATACTGAGAAACCTTGACTAATGTGATAAATTAAACACAATTTTTAAAAGAATAGCAATATAGTATCTTTTTTATATAGAACTGTTTACCTATTTCTTTTATCATTACCATTGAGGCTTCTTCTGATGTACACTAAGCTACATCTTGAAGCTCATTGCCTTGGGCTCCTCCTACATGGAAACTGGCTTTCCTAAATGAATGAGTGGCTCTGTGGATTAATAGACGTGTCATCCTAGCACAGTGTGGGTTAACACAGGCTTGGATATTAATATTTTGAAAAATGCATCCCTGCTTACCCGTGATGCATCTTAATGACAACCGTATTAAATAAAAGATATAAATGAAAACACAATACATGTAGAAATGGCCAATGCGTGATGCCATCTAAGAAATGTTCATGCCACTTTGACAATATAAAGTGTTCTACAGGTTGGAACATCATATATAGCAAAATAGCTATCTTCACAGTCCCCTAAAAGGCTTTAGAGAACACATAGCCCAATGCTTAACATCTGTTAGAGCTTCCCAATGGTCCTGCATTCAGAAGGATCATTGCTGATCATCTCATGTACTCATTCTTAAACCTCGTACACACGGTGCGACGGTCGTACGACCGAACGGCCCAAATCGTATGTTGGCTGTTGTATCTCGCATACTGACATGCACTAAGTGATCATACAACCAAGCCGAACGTGGTGACCTGTTAAGAGCGTATAAAGAGGAAGTTCAGTTGCATGTGATTTGTGAATTAGGATCGTAGGCTTACACGAACGAACACTTCCAAGCGTACCTGACTTTAGAGCATGCGTGTTTTGCACAGTACAAGTTGTTGGACCAACTGTTGTACAACCCCTTCTTGGTACTACCAAAGTTTTCTAGTTTGCTCATCCAACTTTTGTTGTACGACCGTCACACGTCGGCTGTTCTAATCACGCGTACTAACAGTTGGATGATCGTACAACAAGCGGTTGTATGACCGTTTTCATACGACCCTAGCACCGTGTGTACGGGCCTTTACACCTTATCTTACCTCTTATATGACCTTCCCAATTGCCTAACCTATATTGTTGTAGTAGCCAACTGCCTGAAAAGGCATGGAGACTACCCATTCTAAACTTTGCAGACTGATAGAATATAAAGTACATTGATCTATGAAATGTGTTTGGCTATTCTAGGAGGAATTGAGAAATTCTTAAAGGCCAGCATGCCATGAGTGCCTATTATTGTATTGAAACATTACTTCCCCTATTACTAGAAAAAAGGAGTAGATGCTCTGCTGAATGGAAATGAGCTCTCTAACCACACATTTTGTTCACCACGAGTTACCGATGAACTTTACTTTTCCCATTACAGTACTATTATTTTTATATATTTGGTAGAACCAATGATGGTTTTGAAAGGAAAAAAAATAAAGAATATTACAAATAGTGATGCAGAAATTGGGGTGAGCCTGGTAATACAGTTGTAAAGGCATTTCCTGTGGGCCATTGAACTCTATGTAGCAATTGGTTGTTGGGAGGCTAACCCAACCCCAGGGTTTTTTTGCTGGTGTTGGTCGGTATATTTTTGGACTAATAGCCTAATGCAGCTCCATGGATATTCCCACCTCCCCTATACCCCCTGGATACTGCCGTTTTACACTTTCATAGAGTGGCAGCGATAACCACCTGCCAAGTGCTCACAAGTATTTGGGAAATATATTACCCTATTCGCATGGTGGTGTTGATGCCCGGCTGGGAAACGTTTGTTTCTATTCGCACATGTTTTTATGCTGACAAGATAGTGAGACCTGTTTCTCTAAACAACCCCTGCGTGTGTCCTGACGAATCAAAACAGCAAAATGCGTTGACGCACAGGGACTCACTGAGTTTACTGGGTGTAATTGTTTCCATCTACGCCGTGTATATTATGCCTACAACCTTGTATACATGTTTTGTACTCTAATTGCTCTTTGCTCTGTTTGCACAACAAATATTTTTGTACCAATAGAGTTTATAGTTTTAATTATACACCGTATGTACCTCTAAAGTCTGACCTTAGGGCTTTTTTGCCCTTTTTCTTGTTCTTACTGATGCAGAAATTGATTCAGGATTTTTGAATTGTACAGTCATACGTTAACCACTTCCGGACCGCCGTACGTCGTTTGACGGCGGTACTTTGAAGTGGAATACCGTTGTTATGGTAGCAGATAGCTACCATAACCCCGGTATCTATTTTTTCTGCAGGCGATTCCCTGCAAGATAAAAGTGGTCTTAGCGGCGCATTCGCCGCGAGATCACTTTTATTAGCGACGGGAGAGGTGCCCCCCCCCTCCCGCCGCTTTCCGGTCATCTCCGCCGCTTACCGGACCCGCCGGCAGCGGCGGAGAAGATCGGGTCCTTCCCCCCCAGTGTCCGTGAGCCGAGTGAGCGGCTGAAGCCGCTCACCCGGCTCCATAACATGGCTAGGCGGAAGCTACGTCACAAGTCGCTTCCGCCCAATGCTCTTAAAGGGGACATTTTTTTTTTCCCCCTGCCATTTTTTTCAAATTTTTTTTTTCTTTTTTTGCATTTTAGTGTAAAAATTAGATCTGAGGTCTTTTTGACCCCGGATCTCAAATTTTGGAGGTCCTGGCATGCTTTTTTCTATTACAAGGAATGTTTACATTTCTTGTAATAGGAAAAAAAGTGATCAAAATTTTTTTTAAAAAAAAGAAAGTTGTAAAAATAAAAATTAAAAAGTAAAATAAATTATTAAAAAAAAAAAATTTAAAGCGCACCGTCCTTGCGAGCTCGCGCACAGAAGCGAACGCATACGTAAGTCCCGCCCACTTATGAAAACGGTGTTCAAACCACACATGTGAGGTATCGCTGCGATTGTTAGAGCAAGAGCAATAATTCTAGCCCTAGACCTCCTCTGTAACACAAAAATGCTAACCTGTAGAATTTTTTAAACGTCCCCAATGGAGATTTTTATGTTGCAAAGTTTGTCGCCATTCCACGAGCGGACGCAATTTTGAAGCATGACATGTTGGGTATAATTTTACTCGGCTTAACATTATCTTTCACAATATGGAAAAAAATTGACCTAACTTTACTGTTGTCTTATTTTTTAACTAAAAAAACTGAATTTTTAAAAAAAAAATCGTGCTTTTAAGACCGCTGCGCAAATACGGTGTGACATAAAGTTTTGCAATGGCCGCCATTTTATTCTCTAGGGTCTTAGAAAAAAAAATATATAATGTTTGGGGGTTCTAAGTAATTTTATAGCAAAAAAAACCTGTTTTTAACTGAAAACCACCGAACTCCAAAAAGAGGCTCGGTCTTACAGTGGTTAATCTTACAGAAATACTCAGACTTATCAACAATGGGCAAATCATCTATTTATTTGATTCACTGCTTATTACAAGCTACATTTGGCAAGCCATTTTTTAGCAGGGGACTATACTAAGATTGAGTAAAGCCTCATTTGAAAAAGTCAGGTTATTAACATGACAGGGTGTTTGCAGGTCCAAGGGGCTAAGGGCCAGTTAACACCATAGAAAGGCAGTCCGCATACGTTACCAGATGCTTTTCTGTATACAGGTTTTTTTTATGCATTTTTGATGCGTTCCAGTGCGTTTTTGGTGTGTTTTTGGTGCAGTCCAGTGCACCCCTCCCCCCCTTTATTCTTTGCAAAAAGACAAGAAGAGTCAAAAGTCTTCAAACATTACAATAACAAGTTAGCAACTTAAACATTATTATGAGTTTTGGTGGGTGACTCTCAAGAACCCCGGAGGTAGCTGAAGTAGTCTCCTTTTGATATTCCTGTGGGAGAGGTATTTTGTCACCCATGAGATCTAACAAAAGTGAAAACTTTGGAGGTTGTCCTCGGTTTGTGTTGCGCCCACACTCTCCAATGCTCAACAATATCTAGCGAGGGGTGCGAGATAACCCATGAATTTTGGAGAAGGGGGGTAGTGGGTAGAAGAAGAGGAGGGAAAAGGAAAAAAAAAGGGGGGAGGGGAGGGGGAGGAGGGGAAGTAGGGAAGAAAGAGTATCAGGAAGGGGGGTGGGGTTCCACCAACTACACCCTCCATCAGCTGGCATTCCAACTTCATTGTGTATGTGCGAATGCGCAGTTATTGGGCTTTAATCCCAGGTTAATTTCCGGGGTTCAGGTTTGGTCAATCAATTGGCTAATTAAGGTCCCCTAGCAATTCTTCATAAATAAACAAGTGATAGGCGCAAGGCCAGGCTCTGAGTCTCGTATGTACCATAAAATCCTAGACGGAAAGTCCAAAGTCTACATGCAGGGCAGCACTCCTAGGGAATAAGCCATTTCCAGATACTGTAGAAACACAAAAGAGAAGGTGCCTCTGGGTGCAGACGTATAAAAATGTATTACAAGAACACACATGTACAATGGGCAACTCACATGTACAAAGAAATAAGCAGGCACTTCTGTGGGGGATCAGCCCGCCTAGCAGCTGAAGAGTAATGAACGCAGGCACAATCTGCTGAGTCCGCAAGATGCACACCATCCAGGGGAGAGTCAGGATCCTGACTGGCCATGTCGGCGCCGGCTATCCATGCAGAGTCTGGAGCACGGAATGACAACATCAGGGTGTGCCTACGTTACAACCATGCGACGCGTTTCTGAGCGTGCAGCCTGTGATGGAAAAAACAGGCGCGTTCTTTCATCAGAAGCCAACAGGTGCCTTCTCTTTTGTGTTTCTAGCAATTCTGCATATGCTTGGGAATTTCGGAAATCAATCCACAGTTCCCATGTGCTCGTGTATTTGGTGATTTTTTCTAGTGAGATATGTATCAGCTCCTCCATCTCTGCGATTAATGCGTCTAAACCACTCTGCCAGAAGGGGAGGGGTTGTCACACGCCGGTGGACCGGAATGCACATTCTCGCTGCATTCACCATATGCATGGCGATGGATTTATGATATCTTTTTTGGGGTATTTTAGAGGAGTGCAGTAGGTATCACAATGGTGTAAATTCCATAGGTAATTTGGATATCTGTGTGATGATCTCATGAACCTTTTGCCAGTACAGACGGAGCGACGGGCACTGCCACCAAATATGGAGGAAAGTGCCCCTCACTCCATCACAGCGCCAGCAGTTGTCAGGCATAGTAGGTGAAAATCTGTGAATCAGATCAGGTGTTCTATACCAACGTGTTCTAACTTTGTAGCCATTCTCTTGAGCTGAAATGTTTAAGGATCCCTTGTGGGTGTATAAATAAATTCGGTCCCATTCCTCCAGACCAATTTCCTCTCCTCTCACAGCATCCCAGTAGGCCTGCTCGTTACTAAGAGGTGTTTCGGGGGTGTCAAATAGGGAGGCGTAAAGTGTCTAGATGACATGACATTGAGGAGACATGCGTGTACATAGGGATTCAAAGGTCATAACCTCCCTCTTTATTCTTAACCTTCAATAAGGACATGTGTGTTCCAGTGAATTTTTGGTGCGTTTGGGTGCATTCCAGTGCATTTGTGATGCACTTTACAGCGTTCCAGTACAGTCCAGTGCAGGAAAAATGCAATATGTTCTACTTTTTTTTTCTGGAACTGGAACGCACTGGAACTGCAAGCACTGGTGTGAACTATGCCATTGAAAACCATATAACCTACATTCCATGCATTTGATGCAGAAAAAAATGCACTGGACTGCATGTGGTGTGAACTGGCTCTAAAGGCTACAGATACTGACCCTATCCTGTACTAAGAAGGCTTATTACCTGGTGTGGAATATAGAATAGAAGAAGCCCAGTCTTTCCACGCAAAGATAGTTAAAGCTAGGTCAATTATTTCTCCATCAATAGCCAGACAGATCTATGACTTATCTGTAGGTGAGCTGACAAGCTACAACTGGTAAAATACTAGTCTCAGTATACAATGATTATTGTATATATTTAGTAAGGCATAAAAACTGTAGAAATCATTTTACATAATTTCCTCACAAGGTGATTCTACAGACATACTACTATCAAAACTCATATATTATGTATTATTTAATCAATGTACTTCACAGCTTGTACATATTTCCATATTGCCTTAATTGTTAAATTGAGAGCATAATGTTTTGTTGGATGGTATTTACTTTAATTTATGTCTGAAACAGAGGAAGCACATCCAAGAATTAGACACAGACAGACAGGTAGTCAATTAATTAGATCTGATTTAGAAATCCAAGCTATCAGCTGCTGACATATACTCATTAGTGTTAAATATATTTACTAGGTCTAATCAACACCATTGAAATATGTTTCTTTATAAGCAGAAATGGCCTGACATAGGTACACTTGTATATATATTTCTCAGGTTTCTCAAAGAAATCCAACTTTTTTACTTTATGGAAGCATCCAAAAATATATATTTAAAAAGAACTAAAGCCAACACATTGTTGGATGGGAATCCTCTGTTAGAAGCTATCGTATCATAAAACATAACATAACTCAATTGATTTTAAAACTTATGTTTTTAGGCAATTCTTCACCTTTTAGGCTGGATTCACACCATTGCGGTGCAAATTCCAATCTGTCTGCTGCTGAGAAGGGGCGGAGCCGCTGTTCAGCGGCTCCTGTCTGTTCTTGCAGTGCATCGGCTGCTCAGGGAGGGTGGGGGTGCAGTGAGGAGGGGAAAGATCCCCATAAAATTGCTGTTCAATTCGAAGCACATTTGCGGGTCAGATGCGCTCCCATTGAACAGAATGGCCTGGGAATTCGCACCGTATTGGACAGAAAACGCACACGTGCGTGACTGCGAATGCACCCTACCTATGTGAACCTGACACATTGAAAACAAGTGTTATACGAATTGGATGCGGTGTAAGCCACATCCAATTCGCATAGGTGTGAACCCAGCCTTAATTCTTTCCTAGATTCCTGATTAAGCTGCTGCACCAGGTTTCCTGTTTCAGTGTGGCTCCCGAGTCCCTGCACTTACATCATCCTATGTTGTATGCAGGGACTAGAGTTGTGTCTCCCTGCACTGTGTTATGCAGAAAAAAAAAACCCACAGCCTAGGATGGCAAGGCACTATCCCTCCACCTCCCTCCTCCCTTCTCTAAGCTAACAGACTGACTCTATGCTGCCCTATCCACTGTTAAGTTCAGGCAAGCAGCACTAAGGCTTCATGGACACTAGTCTACATTTACCACAGCCATGGTAAAACACTTGTCTTTGCCGCAATTTTGCAGCGATTTTGCCATGTTTTGCGTTTTCCAGTGGCCAGTGGTCAAATTGTTCCTATCCTGAACGTGATTCTTCTGCGTTCAGGAGAGGGAGGTTGAAGCTCACCTAAACACAGCAGCTCCTAAACTGTGCTAAAAGTGTATGTGTACATTGACATGTAGGCTTTTATGGAGTTGAGTTTAGGAGCTTTGGCAAAAAAAAAAAATGCCAAAAGCTCCTAAACTCAAATTTAGGATCTGTCAGTGTAGACTAGTGTAACCTATACTAAGCGATTTTTTTACAGCTAGAAACCAACACTTAACAACGCCCGTTTTACATGCCGCATTTAGCCGCGTTTTGCCCCATTCCCGTCTAGAAGCTTTTTTTTTTTAATGACAAACTCCTCTAAACGAAACGCTGCTAGACGCGAGTTACCGTGTTTGGGCACGTTTACAAGCTGACAGGAATTTGGCATTTCAAATGCCTCTTAACTTCCATCTGAACGCATTTTTTTGCTTTCCAAAAAAAAGCCTCTAAACTCAACTGCCTAGAAACAAATGTAAATGACCCTGTGTACATGTACTGATAAGATAACATAGAGGAGAGTTCAGGGGCAGCTGAAAAAAACACCTAACTGCTCCTAAACGTCTGTTTAGCAGCAGCAATGTACATGAGGCCTAAGAGCACAGGAGCCAGCAGCATTAAAAGTTGTAAATTGCAAGTGATTGGGTAAGAAGTTTAACAAATACAGTATCTCACAAAACTGAGTACACCCCTCACATTTTTGTATATATTTTATTATATCTTTTCATACGACAACAAAAAAATTACACTTTGCTACAATGTAAAGTTGTGAGTGTACAGCTTGTATAACAGTGTAAATGGCCTATGCTATCAGAAGATTCCCAAGACCCTGAAACTGAGCTGCAGCACAGTGGCCAAGACCATACAACGGTTTAACAGGACAGATTCCACTCAGAACAGGTCTGGCCATGGCCGACCAAAGCAGCTGAGTGCACATGTTCAGTGTCATTTCCAAAGGTTGTCTTTGGAAATAGACATATGAGTGCTGCCAGCATTGCTGCAGGGGTTGAAGGGGTGGGGATCAGTCTGTCAGTGTTCAGACCATACACCGCACACTGCATCAAATTGGTCTGCATGGCTGATGTCCCAGAAGGAAGCAGACTAAGGACATGGATTACTGGAACCATGTCCTGTGGTCTGATAAGACCAAGATAAACTTATAGATTGTAAGCTCCACGAGCAGGGCCCTCCTATTCCTTCTGTATTGAACTGTATGGTAATTGTACTGTGTCCCTTCTTTATTGTAAAGCGATGCGCAAACTGTTGGCTCTATATAAATCCTGTATATTAATAGTAATAATAATAATTTGGTTCAGATGGTGTTAAGTGTGTGTGACGGCAACCAGGTGAGGAGTACAAAGACAAGTGTGCCTTGCCTACAGTCAAGCATGGTAGTGGGCTGCATGAGTGCTGCCGGCACTGGGGAGCTACAGTTCATTGAGGGAACCATGAATGCCAACATGTACTGTGACATACTGAAGCAGAGCATGATCCCCTCCCTTCGGAGATTGGGCCGCAGGGCAGTATTGCAACCTAACAACCTCAAACACACCTCCAAGATGGCCACTGCCTTGTTAAAGAAGCTGAGGGTAAGGCCTCATGCACAAAGGACATTTTTTGACTGTTTTTCAGCAGCTGTTTTGAGCTGCAGACGTTTTTTTTCTACAGTCAATAAACCCTCCATCATATTATCCTATGTGTTCATGTACACATAGGCTGTTATCAACTGTTTTTTGCAGTGACGTTTTTGAGCTGCAAAAAAAACCTAAGACCAGAGGGTTCTTTTGGACGTTTTTTTTCAGCTGTAAAAACATTCAAACACTCAAAAACGCCCAAAAACGCTCAAAAACGTTGATCCCCAACGTTTTTGGACGTTTTAGATCAATTGAAAAAAAAACGCTGGCCCTTTAAAAACGCAAAAAACGGCGGTAATAGAACGCTTGTAAAAGCTGAAAAAATCCCTGATAAGCTACTGACGTTTTTGAAAGTCCTGTGTGCATGAAGCCTAAAGGCACAAGGTCTCTAACATCCACCAGCTCCGTGATGTCGTCATGGAGGAGTGGAAGAGGACTCCAGCGGCAACCTGTGAAGCTCTGGTGAACTCCATGCCCAAGAGGGTTAAGGCAGTGCTGGTAAATAATGGTGGCCACACAAAATATTGACACGTTGGGCCCAATTTGGACATTTTCAAGTAGGGGTGTACTCACTTTTGTTGCCAGCGGTTTAGACATTAATGGCTGTGTGTTGAGTTATTTTGAGGGGACAGCAAATTTACACTGTTATACAAGCTGTACACTCACTACTTTACATTGTAGCAAAGTGTCATTTCTTCAATGATGTCACATGAAAAGATATAATAAAATATTTACAAAAATGTGAGGGGTGTACTCACTTTTGTGAGATACTGTAGATTACTGGGGGTGTTTATTTTGTTGTGTCCAATATGTTAAACTAAAACAAGCTGAGGGTTTAATTCTAGATCAAAGTGAAACATTTGTTTACAAAAGTGGTTTGTACATGTGAAAGTGTAGTAATTTTTTAGGTGTGTTATATCTTTCTTGGACTGTGCCATTGGTTTCTCATGGCATGTCTAATCCCATGAAGTCATAAAAAGCAAAGCTCTCCTGCTCTAATTAAAAAGGGTAAACCATAAGGGTGAATTCTAAGGGTTCATTGTCAGGAGCCAAAAAAGCATACAAATTTCATAATGGGAATGCAATACCCCATTTGTCAGATAACAGCCTCACTATACACATGAGAATAGTTTGGTGGTGGGTCAAGTATGAGCACTTGTATAGTTTTCTCCACCATAGGGAGATGAAGAGAGGAATGCTTATGTATCCCAAGATCAGTCTTGTCATCCCTTTAGCTCCATCTAGTGGTACTTATAAGAACAGCTACCCCAACAACTGACTTTTATAAATAGGTTGCAATAACATAATGGGAACAGTACAATGTATTGTGGTCACTGAGACTTTATGGGCACAGTATTGTAATGACACAAGAAATATTTCCAATAAAAGGTACTATTTATATGTACACATAGGGGTTGATGTTCTAAAATGAAAGAGTGCAAAATCTGGCGCAGCTGTGCAGGGTAGCCAATCAGCTTCTAAATTCAGCTTGCTCAATTAAGCTTTGACAAAATAATCTGGAAGCTGATTGGTTTCAATGCAGAGTTGCACCAGATTCTACACTCTCCAGGTTTAGTAAATCAACCCCATAGAATCATGAATGTAAAAAAGTGTTGGCTGATACAACAATAATATCGCTCATCCCAAAATGATACGTTTGGCATCATAGAATTAGAATGCTATTGTTGTGAGGTCACATCTATGAAGTTATTTATATTGTTTTTCTAACGCATTTTGAATGAATCTTCATCGGGGCAGAGCAACCTTGGTGTCCCTATGATATATAATATATATCATGATTGAACTTAAACTTTGATAAACAACATTAGAGAATGTTGATAACCAGATCATAGAGACTTATATCACTTGAGAGAGAGAACTACTTACTAGTCATATTGAAAAATATAAAAACATATTGTAGCCTTTGGACCTGGAAGGACCCTAGGGGGTGGACCTGAGGAGGAGATTGCATGCAGGGACTCGGGGACATACACCTGCAACCACTGCAACATAATAAATATATTTGAATTATACAATATATATAACATAAGTGTCACATTAAACCAACTAGCCTGTGACTAAAATACTCATGTCACCCTCGTTCTAAACATAGTCCAGGAAGGATGTCCCAATCATGCATCCCATGATTCCAAAAATTCTGCACAGAATGTAAGCTCCATGAGCTTCCGTCTTATCATTCTGTATTTAACTGTATTGTACCTGTATTGTCTCACTTTATTTTGTAAAGTGCTGCACAAACTGTTGGCGCTATATAAATCCTGTATTATAATAATAATAATAATAATGAGGAAAGTATTGTGCAAATCTATAGTGGCTATATGAAATGTCAAACGTAGTGTACAGTGTATATTGTAGGTACTGAGAATATTAATGCATACATCAGGGGCACCAATTATCAGTATATTAAAATCTATAGTACAGGTTGTAGGGACAGCAGCTCACTGAATTGGGGAGAGGGGTGTGAAAGGAATGTGGGCATAAAAAAAAAAATGAGGGTCAGTGTCATAGCACAAGCAGGTAACAGGTATATAACTCACCCTGTATGGTGATGTAGAATGTGCACATACCCTGGAAATCATAAAGAGTGTCATAGACACAGGGATGAAGGCATTTAAATATGTCTCATTTAAAGTCCCAAACCCTCTCTTTTTAATATGTAACTAGGGATGGAGGTGCATTTTTGTAGTCAGTATTCATGACCATAGCTCAGTTAGCATTATGTCAGATGGCAGACTTCCTTTGAGGTGTCCTGCTTCATTTATAGGTGTCTTTGCATATTATACTGTATATTCATGTGTTGCATTTATATGGTGATGTGCCAGCTTGAATGGCTATGTTTAAGATTTGATGGGCTATTCTCTGCATCCTTTCAGATGTGGTGGTCGGGGTGGGCATCTCGTTGCGCATCGGCGCCATGCCCCCCGCACCTGACGTCTGACGTCAGCCTCTTGACGTCATGACGCTGATGCGTGTTTCCATACCGACCAGGAGATTTTGGATTGACGCCTGGGCAGAGAACACAGCTTGGGTGTGACACCTCTCCTTGTGATGAGCATCTGCATGATGCTGGGGGGAACCCTCAGCTACACCATGAGAAAATATGAGCCGGCACTGCTGGACATCGGTTCAATCTTCTTTTTATTCCATCACGATACAGTAAATAGCATAAATGGCTTACATGTTTTGGCTTGGAAGCAGCCTTGATCACAGCATATTTTCATTGTACAAAAAAGGACAAATATATATGCATACCAATTAGTTATTTGGGATTGATACCACTCAGGTGCATGTAATACAAAGGATCACTCCTAAAATTAATAGGTGGTAGTTTTGTTTCAAAAGCACTCTTTTTTCATCAAGGTATTAGCATATATGTGTTAAAAATATTAAAAAACATTAAAAATACATTGCAAAAATATTACAGAAAAATCCCAAATAGATTGCACTTTATATAAATGTTTCATGTTTTCTAAGGGTAGTATATCAAAGTGAATATATTCCATATGTATCCACCTTGCTTCTTTATTATATCTTTATCTGTTAGTTCATCATCCATGTGTTACTACCCTGTTGTATAAATATTATTTCCATTGTGAGAGATAAATAAACTCTTCATTAGAGCGGCCACAATTTTTAGCCATTGCATATCTTCACATGAATTGCCATCCCCTGTGCGATATATCACACAAGGACGGCACACCTGATAAAGATCTATCTCCAATGAAAGAGGATAAGGCATATGTACAAACCAAGACACAGAAAAAAGGGTTGATTAGATATTGTTATTTATTAATCTCTACCCACTAATCTCCACCCTATTATATAAACATGATTTTCATTGTGAGAAATAAATAAACTCTCCATTTAAATGGTCACAATTTCAAACCGTTGCACATCTTCATATGTATTGTCATCCCCTGTGCAAGATATTGCACAACGGCGACACACATGAAGAGATCTGGCTCCAATAGGAAAATATAAGACATACTTACAATCTATAGCATAAAACCTATAGAGCAGTGGTTCTGAACTCCGGTCCTCGGGACCCACCAACAGGCCAGATTTTAAGTATTACCTTGGGGAGATGCAGACTAGAATACTGCAATCACTGAGCAGCAAATGATATCACCTGTTATGCATTTCACTTATCCTGTTAGTGGGTCCCGAGGACCGAAGTTCAGAACCATTGCTATAGAGTGTTCGTTTAGGAGAAGTGAAATTGATCAGATTTACTACTTACTAATCTCTACCCTTTAATCTCCACCCTATTGAACAAATATTATTTCCATTTTAAAAGGTGAATAAACTCTTTATTTGAGTTGCAACAATTTTAAATCATTACACATCTTCACATGTATTGTCATTCCCCGTGTGATACATCCCACAAGGGCGGCACACATGAGAAGATCTGGCTCAACCAGGAAAATACAAAACATATATGCAACCCGAAGCAGAGAAACCAAAAGGCATTCACCTAAGGGGAGGGAGAGGCCAATGCGATACCATTGCCCATTACATTATAGAAGAGAGAAATATTTATTTTATTTTATTTTAGAAAAAAATCCATTTATATTCACCTCTCTCCTTTATCATATCTTTATCCATTGATTCATCGCCTATTGCTCTCTACCTTGTCTTATAAACATTAATTCCATTTTGAGAGATATATAAACCCTTTGTGCAATTGGTTACAATTTATATTGTTACTCATCTTCACATGTATTGCTACCTCCAATGCAATACACTGCAGAAAGGTCGCACACATGTAACTAAAATGAGAAGATGTAAGGCACCTAAGATAAAAGGACCATATAAAATTTGTTTAAGAGGAGAAGGGGGAATTGATTAGATATTGCTGGTTATTATATGTCTTCACATGTATTGTCATTTCCTGTGCAAATTATCGCACAAGGGCAGCACACATGAGAAGATCTAACTCAAATAGGAAAGTACAAAACATATATGCAAACTGGAGCACAAAAGCCAAAAGGCTTTCAACTAAGGGGAGGGAGAGGCTGATGCAATACCATTGCCCATTACATTATAGAAGAGAGAAATATTTATTTTATTTTGTTTTAGGAAAAATCCATTTATGTTCACCTCTCTCCTTTATCATGTCTTTATCCATTGGTTCGTCACCTATTACTTTCTACCTTATCTTATAAACATTAATTCCATTTTGAGAGATAAATAAACCCTTCGTGCAAATGGTTACAATTATTATTGTTACTTATCTTCATATGTATTGCTACCTACAATGCGATACACTGCAGAAAGGTCGCACACATGAAAAGGTGTGATTAAAATAAGAGGATGTAAAGCACCTAAAACATAAGAACCATAGAGTATTCGTTTAAGGGGAGATTGATTAGATATCACTGCTTATTATATAGTAAGAAAAATACATATTTACTTTAATTTTATTTTAGGAATGTGACCATTTAAATGGAGAGTTTATTTATTTCTCATAATGAAAATCATGTTTATACAGGGTGGGCCATTTATATGGATACACCTTAATAAAATGGGAATGGTTGGTGATATTAACTTCCTGTTTGTGGCACATTAGTATATGTGAGGGGGGAAACTTTTCAAGATGGGTGGTGACCATGGTGGCCATTTTGAAGTCGGACATTTTGAATCCAACTTTTGTTAGGAAGAGGGTCATGTGACACATCAAACGTATTGGAAATTTCACAAGAAAAACAATGAAGTATTTGGTTTTAACGTAACTTTATTCTTTCATGAGTTATTTACAAGTTTCTGACCACTTATAAAATGTGTTCAATGTGCTACCCATTGTGTTGGATTGTCAATGCAACCCTCTTCTCCCACTCTTCACACACTGATAGCAACACCGCAGGAGAAATGCTAGCACAGGCTTCCAGTATCCATAGTTTCAGGTGCTGCACATCTCGTATATTCACAGCATAGACAATTTCCTTCAGATGACCCCAAAGATAAAAGTCTAAGGGGGTCAGATTGGGAGACCTTGGGGGCCATTCAACTGGCCCACGACAACCAATCCACTTTCCAGGAAACTGTTCATCTAGGAATGCTTGGACCTGACACCCATAATGTGGTGGTGCACCATCTTGCTGGAAAAACTCAGGGAACGTGCCAGCTTCAGTGCATAAAGAGGGAAACACATCATCATGTAGCAATTTCGCATATCCAATGGCCTTGAGGTTTCCATTGATGATGAATGACCCCACTATCTTTGTACCCCATATACCATACCATACCATCAATTTTTTGGTTCCAACAGTCTTGGAGGGATCTATCCAATGTGGGTTAGTGTCAGACCAATAGCGGTGGTTTTGTTTGTTAACTTCACCATTCACATAAAAGTTTGCCTCATCACTGAACAAAATCTTCTGCGTAAACTGAGGGTCCTGTTCCAATTTTTGTTTTGCCCATTCTGCAAATTCAGTGCGCCATGCTGGGTCATCCTCGTTGAGATGCTGCAGTAGCTGGAGTTTGTAAGGGTGCCATTTATGAGTAGCTAATATCCGCTGAAGGGATGTTCGACTAATGACACTCTCCAGTGACATGGTGTAACCTATCTAGGGAGGTTCTGACAACCTTGGTTTTTTAACTACCATACCATACCATATACCCCATGTTTCTATCACCCCAGTAAGTAGTAGTTACCTTTGGAGTTCCGGTAACCTATAC
>BLSH010009260.1:306542-322914 GCA_018402905.1 Glandirana rugosa | reverse complement strand
ATACCTATGTGGAATTATTTTACCCTTACCAACCACTATAATTGAAGGACAAAAACCGTGTAATCATATACACTCCCCCCTTTGAAAAGTTCTACCCACCACTGGTACCGCCGGTAAAACTTCAACCGGTAAAACTTAGGTTGAATCTTTGTATCTTTGTATCTTTTCGCTACCGTCTTTTTCTGACTCATCAGGTAGCTCAGACGGGGAAAAATAAAATAAAAAAAATAAATAAATAAAAAAAATATAAAAAAAAAAAAAATGTAATTGGAACAACAGACTGATATCTAAATACAAATAGGGTTCGTACAAACTTCGGTAAATGACAACTAACAGAGTTAAACTACCAACAGAGGTTGTGAGACAATCAACAGTAAATGGCTTCAAACATGCTTGGGATAAACATAAATCTATAGTCAGACAACAAGGTTAATGTAAAAAAAAAAAAAATATAAAAAAAATAAATAAATAAAAAAAATAAAATAAAAAGGGGCAGACTCGATGGACTACTCAGTCTTTTTCTGCCATCGCTTTTCTATGTTTCTATGTTTCTAAGTTGGATTCAAAATGGCCAACTTCAAAATGGCCGCCATGGTCACCACCCATCTTGAAAAGTTTCCCCCCTCACATATACTAATGTGCCAAAAACAGGAAGTTAATATCACCAACCATTCCCATTTTATTAAGGTGTATCCATATAAATGGCCCACCCTGTATAATAGGGTGAAGATTAGTGGGTAAAGATTAATAAATAGCAATATCTAATCAACCCTTTTTTCTGTGTCTTGGTTTGTACATATGTTTTATACTCTTTCATTGGAGATAGATCTTTATCAGGTGTGCAGCCCTTGTGTTATATATCGCACAGGGGATGGCAATACATGTGAAGATATGCAATGGCTAAAAATTGTGGCCACTCTAATGAAGAGTTTATTTATCTCTCACAATGGAAATAATATTTATACAACAGGGTAGTAACAAATGGATGATGGACTAACAGATAAAGATATAATAAAGAAGCAAGGTGGATACATATGAAATATATTCACTTTGATATACTACTGGAGTTGAGCAGACACCTGGATGTTCGGGTTCGGTGGGTTCGGCCGAACTTCGCGAAAAAGTTTGGGTTCGGTACCGAACTTGACACCGAACCCCATTGAAGTCAATGGGGACCCAAACTTTTCGGCACAAAAATGACTGTAAAAAAGTCCTGGAAAGTGCTAGAGGGCTGCAAAAGGAAGTAAAATTATTTTAGAACAATAATCTGTCCCTTACAGCAACAGCAGGAACCTGACCCTATAGGAGTAGACAATGATTTTAGAACAATAATCTGTCCCTTACAGCAACAGCAGGAACCTGACCCTATAGAACTAGGAGATGATTTTAGAACAATAATCTGTCCCTCTAAGCAGTAGACTCTACCTAGTCCAGTCAGATCGTTCTGTAATGCAGGATGAGTTGTTATTTGATCTGCAATCTGTCCCTCAAAGTAGTAGTAGTAATCTCTACCTAGTCCAGAATCAGATCGTTCTGTAATGAAGGATGAGATGTTATTATATCTGCAATCTGTCCCTCACAGCGAAACGCTTGTTGATTGGCTGCTCTGCAGCTATTCAACAGACGGGATCAAATACCAGAACCCAAACCCAAAGTTTTTTTCAAATGTCCGGGTTCGGGTCCGGGTCACGGACACCCGAAAGTTCGGTACGGACCCGAACTTTGCAGTTCGGGTTTGCTCAGCTCTATATACTACCCTTAGAAAACATGAAACATTTATATAAAGTGCAATCTATTTGGGATGTTTCTGTAATATTTTTGCAATGTATTTTTAATGTTTTTTAATATTTGTAACACATATATGCTAATACCTTGATGAAAAAAAGAGTGCTTTTGAAAAAAAACTACCACCTATTCATTTTAGGAGTGATCCTTTGTATTAGATGCACCTGAGTGGTATCAATCCCAATTAACTAATTGGTATGCATATATACTTGTCCTTTTTTGTACAATGAAAATATGCTGTGAACAAGGTTGCTTCCAAGCCGAAACATGTAAGCCATTTATGCTATTTACTGTATCGTGATGGAATAAAAAGAAGTTTTAACCGGTGTCCAGCAGTGCCGGCTCATTTTTTCTCTATTGGACTGCTATTGTTGTTGAATGCATGGAGGGCGTTCAGAGCCAGAGCACCTGTAGGGAAGTGAGTGAATTGATTTGGCAAACCTGCCATACACAGGAGAGCAGTATACACCTGTGAGCTGCATCTCAGCTGCACCATGGGTATAAATTTCTGTTATATATTTTTTATAGACTTCTATCTGCTCCTGAGGAGGTGGAGCGTACTCTACAAAATGCATTGAGCTACATGGATGCAATTCTCTTTTATATATGTGTATAGCCAATGGCCCCCTTAGGGGTGGCTGGTTGATGTGGTCCACCTGTCACTCTGCCCTAAATCACACATTTATTTTCATCCGGAGTCACAGAACAGGCTGGTACTTTGTTTTTTTGTTGTTTATTAGGGGAATAAACTTGGATGGGGTAGGGGTGACTGTGGGATGCCCAATAGATCAAGAAACGGGATTGTCTATATACACCTCCATATATGCACTCCTTGTTCCTCCAGCACTGACACTTGCTGAATTTTACACTCCTTCACTTCTGTCCTGCACAACGCTTACTTCTTCTCGGTGAGGCCTGAAGGGATATTTATCAGACCTCCATTACCTCTTCCTCCACCCTAGCTAGCACATGGTGAGGCCTGCATTCCTGATGGCAGGACCTCCCGCCCATCACAGGCAAGAGCCACGGGCCCTCAAAGTGTAGTGCTAGCAGGGTTTGATGGACTTCTGCTCCCAACCCATCCTCTTGCAGGCCACCTCAGCCCTACTGGCTGCTCCGGCCTTCTCCACTGCCCAGTGACACCACTTCCCTGGGCTGGCTCATCTCTCACAGACTGTCCACTGTATCCTCCCAGCATTCTCCAGTCCTTTTCTACAGTTCCCAGGGTATGTTACTTAACGACACCGGTGGATCTTTTAAAGAGTCTCTCCTGTAGCCTCCTGCTCCCTTGTGCTGCCCCAGGATCTATCTCTCCTCCTGGCTGCACCCAAGCTCCCAGGTCTCAAGGTCACACCCCCCCAGACTGGGGGCTCCCAGGTGAGGCGTCTGCAACCTCTACTACATCTCCACTCTTCCACCCGACACTCTCCTCCCTGCTGGGCAGACCACAGTATTTAAGGAGGCCTGCCCCTGCCAACCCAGGTAGGGGATTGGTCACGGCTCCTTAACATACCTCAGAAAGTCCCACCTCCTCTTCCATCCCCATTCCAGAACCTTCTGGAAACAAAGGGGAGGGGTAGCCAAGGGGTGTTCCTTCCTGCAGTCTCCAGCTCTTCCTGGGCCACTCCCCTGTCCAAATCAAAACATTCAAGCCTGCACAACAGTCAGGCCTGACTAAATTTGCCTCTCCTAGCAAAAATCTATCCCCTAAGCACCTATTCACGATGGGGGCGCTACATATGTGTTTTTGTTCGATGATTTTATACTGTTGTATAACATGGACCAATGTCCATATTGTGGTTTTTGTACATGAAAGATATGATGGGTATACTTTACTGTTTGTATTGGTTTCTACATTCATGACAATTTTATACTACATGCTTTGTAACAAGTAGTAAAATGTGTTTCTAATATCAGTGTTTATCATTCTAATTGTGTGTGTATACATGAATTATTTACGTTTTTTACATTGACTACTGACTGACACCATGTACCTCATTTAAAGTCCCAAAAGCCTCCCCCCTTTTTCAGTACACATTTAATTATGCCTCATTTAAAGTCCCAAACCCTCTCTTGTTTAATACTACAGGTTGTGGGGACAACAGCTCACTGAATTGGGGAGAGGGGTGTGAAAGGAATGTGGGCATAAAAAAAATGAGGGTCCAGTGTCATAGCACAGAAAGGTAACAGGTATATAACTCATCCAGTATGGTGAAGTAGAATGTGCACATACCCTGGAAATCATAAAGGGTGTCATAGACACTCATTAGAAATCTATCTCACATCCATGCAACAAATGGTGCAACCTCTGGGAGATTCATGTAACTATCAGTAAGGTGTACTGTATATGAAGGCATTGCAGGATTGCCTCAGACAGAATTTTGTCTCAGTCGGTCTTCTTGAAACACTTTGCACCCTGTCTCCACACTAGACATCATGCACCTCATCCTTGCACCCTGCACCCTGTCACTGCTCCAGAAGTCTTGCACTTCACTTTGCTGTCCTGATTCAGGTTCCAAAGTCCTGTAACCTGACTTTTGCATTAAGCTGGTATATTTAACATGTGTATTCAAAAAATGCATAGAAAAGTCCGAACATTCCCTTTAATGCAGAAGATAGGGATGCCTGCAATTTGGAGATAAAGAGATTTTTTTGGGCTGGAAAAACAAATAAATAATTTGTTACAAGATATTTGATTAAATATGGGAGCTTGCACTGCTATTTTAATAGTATTTTCTTAAAGACATTTCAATTTAAACTTTGTGCCTTACATAGGACCGGGTATTAATTTGATTTTACTATTTTTGATACTGTGATGGTGAGTGTAACAGTTTTGTTGCATTTGTCTCTGGGGTAGTGGCATTGTGGTAGATTAAAATATATATTTTGTGTTTAATATTTTGAAAAAGTGACTCTGATGTTTTTATACCTATTATTATTGTAAATAAGATTTTGGAAATACTTTAGTGAAACTGACACAAATTATCAAAAAATGGATAACCAGCAAACACATTAGTTATTTATATCCATGTCTTTAATACATACAGGCAAATAATTTTACATATTCATATTTTTTTAATTAGGTGAAACTCCCCAGGACGCAGCAGACCATGCTCTTGACTATATGGTAAAGAAGGTGCACGGCAGAGGAGGCCTAATAACTGTGAGCAAAACAGGAGAGTGGGCAGCAAGATTTACTACCAAAAGAATGGCATGGGCCAGTGTAAAGAACAATATATTAACGTATGGACTCAACCCAGGAGAAATTTCCCATGAAGTTATACATTTATAGACTATAGTGATAAGAATTTAACATTCTATATACTAAATCGTTTATAATATAGTTATAACATAGAACATTGCTAAAAGAGAAACACAGATTACCTATACATTTAGAATTGGTTAGGTTACCGATAACTATTGTTATTGTAAATTGTACAATTAATATTTTGTTTATACTGTCCTTGAAAACACAAACTGATAAATACCAAAACTGTTGTGCAGGCCATTTAGGTTGAATGAGTTCCAATAACCATACAAGTAAAAGATAAGGTTGTTCAATATAAAAATTTTGATGAATGAATTATGAGCTAAATTTTCTAGTACTGAAGCAAAATCGGGTCAAATTCAAACAAATGTCTTTTTTCTTTCTCTCGTTGTTTTATCTAAAGAAAGCTTTTACCTTGATCTTTTTAAATAATCGTTTTAAATAATTAAATCTGTGATTAAATTGTTGTTAGTTATTAAATATATGAGCAGCACTGGTCTTATCTCACGTCTAAAGCATTTCTAACAGTGTCATATTTGCATAATTTTGTATAAACCATCTCTGTACATTATTTTGCCCTAACATATTAATTACTGGTTAAAAATATATACATATTTTCAGAAACATACACCTTTCATTTTATGTACTTTTACGGTAATCTATTAAAATGGTCATTTTACCATTTTAACAAAAATAATGATTAAAAATAATTAAAATGTAATTTTAACAAAATGACTCCATTGTGTATGGGAGAAGCCCATTTCTACCAACTGCACTCCATGGATTAGGATATAAATGATCCAAGGAGAACATGTTCCCAAATCATAACATAATTGTCCGTCTGTCATTTGATGCGTGCTGCTATGTTTGAATGGGACAGCTCAACCAATTATAACTATAAAGCCTCATGCACACTGGACATTTTTGGATGTTTTTACAGCTGCTGTTTTTAGCTGCAGATGTTTTTTTCTACAGTCAGTAAACTCCCCATCATGTTATCCTATGTGTTCATGTACACAAAGGCTGTTATCAACTGTTTTTGGCTGGCGCGTTTTTGAGCTACAAAAAAAACCCAAGACTGGTGGGTTCTGAGAGACGTTTTTCAGCTGTAAAAATGCTCATGCTGGTGTCTCAGCAATTATTTTGGACGTTTTTGATCCATTGAAAAAAAAAAAACACTCAAAAACGCTACTGCTGGAAAAAACTCAAAATCGCTAGTGCAATAACGCTGAAAAAAGCTGAAAAACTCACTACAAAGCTACTGACGTTTTTAGAATGTTTTTTTAATGTCCTGTGTGCATGAGGCCTAATAATTGGTAAATGGGTGGAAATGTATCAGTTAGTCAGCCCATGAAATTAGCTGTTTCATAGTATGCATCTGTAAGAAAAAGTAAGACATTGCATTAGAAAAAGGAAAGTGAGACATTGTATTAGGAAATATTCCTCAGTCATACATAATTTATTATGTTCTTGATAATTTTAATAATAGGTCTCTAAAGGCATAGGAAATTAAGTGAAAATCAATAGATTTAGAGCATAATTGCATTGAAATGCATTGCATCATACCCTATGAGCAGCACTATGTTCAATACACTATCTTTTCTCTAATATGCTTTTTTCTCTGCTATTATGGCTGTAAGTAGGTACAAATGTGTGGGCTAATGGACAACGTTGTTCAATACCATATTTAGAAACATACACTACGCTCACTCATTAATGGAAAGTGTCTAAATATATGTGTGTCAAACTATGCACACTTACAGTGGGGCAAAAAAGTATTTAGTCAGCCACCAATTGTGCAATTTCTCCCACTTAAAAAGATGAGAGTTATGGTGGAAATAAGTATTTGGTCACCTACAAAAAAGCAAGATTTCTGGCTCTCACAGACCTGTAACTTCTTCTTTAAGAGGCTCCTCTGTCCTCCACTCATTACCTGTATTAATGGCACCTGTTGGAACTCGTTATCAGTATAAAAGACACCGGTGCACAACCTCAAACAGTCAGACTCCAAACTCCACTATGGCCAAGACCAAAGAGCTGTCAAAGGACACCAGAAACAAAATTGTAGACCTGCACCAGGCTGGAAAGACAATCTGCAATAGGTAAGCAGCTTGGTGTGAAGAAATCAATTATGGGAGCAATTATTAGAAAATGGAAGACATACAAGACCACTGATAATCTCCCTTGATCTGGGGCTCCACGCAAGATCTCACCCCATCGGGTCAAAATGATCTCAAGAACGCTGAGCAAAAATCCCAGAACCACACGGGGGACCTAGTGAATGACTTGCAGAGAGCTGGGACCAAAGTAACAAAGGCTACCATCAGTAACACACTACGCCGCCAGGGACTCAAGTCCTGCAGTGCCAGACGTGTCCACGTGCTTAAGCCAGTACATGTCCGGGCCCATCTGAAGTTTGCTAGAGAGCATTTGGATGATCCAGTAGAGGATTGGGAGAATGCCATATGGTCAGATGAAACCAAAATAGAACTTATTGGTAAAAACTCAATTTGTCGTGCTTGGAGGAGAAAGGATGCTGAGTTGCATCCAAAGAACACCATGCCTACTGTGAAGCATGGGGGTGGAAACATCATGCTTTGGGGCTGTTCTTCTGCAAAGGGACCAGGACGACTGATCCGTGTAAAGGAAAGAATGAATGGGGCCATGCATCGTGAGATTTTGAGTAAAAAACTCCTTCCATCAGCAAGGGAATTGAAGATGAAACCTGACTGGGTCTTTCAGCATGACAATGATCCCAAACACACCGCCCGGGCAACGTAGGAGTGGCTTCGTAAGAAGCATTTCAAGGTCCTGGAGCGGCCTAGCCAGTCTCCAGATCTCAACCCCATAGAAAATCTTTGGAGGGAGTTGAAAATCCGTGTTGCCCAGTGACAGCCCCAAAACATCACTGCTCTAGAGGAGATCTGCATGGGAGGAATGGGCCAAACTACTAGCAACAGTGTGTAAAAACCTTGTGGAGACTTCAAGAAAATGTTTGCCCTCTGTCATTGCCAACAAAGGGTATATAACAAAGTATTGAGATGAACTTTTGTTATTGACCAAATACTTATTTTCCACCATAATTTGCAAATAAATTCTTTAAAAATCAGACAATGTGATCTTCTGGATTTTTTTCTCATTCTGTCTCTCATAGTTGAAGTGTATCTATAATGAAAATGACAGGTCTCTCTCAACTTTTTAAGTGGGAGAACTTGCACAATTGATGGCTGACTAAATACTTTTTTGCCCCACTGTATATTTAACAATAGCTGTAAATCCAGGAAAATTACAAAAGCATACAGATTTTTTAACAGTGTACAAGGTCTGTCCAGAAAAAGTCCAGCCATTGTTAATATAACAAGAATGGTTTGCTTTACAGCAATGTAACCTGGCAGCCAAGGAAAGTGTACTGGAATTCGTATTTGTGGACGATGAAAACTTCACTGTACTAGTCAGTGAGAGCGCTAGACACGGAGTGAGCATGTGTACTGTGTGGCTAGAGCATTCAAAATTATTAAGCAAGCAGAGTAATGAATCTGCATCAAATTTTGTGTTAAGCTTGAACGTTCCTCCACAGAAACTATTCGGATGATTCGGAAAGGTTTTCGGGGACGATGCAATGAGTGCAGCACAAATAAATGTGTGGTACAAATGATTCAAAGATGGTCAAGAATCTATTGAAAGTGATCCACATTCTGGAAGGCCTGCAACTAGGAGAACGCCTGAGAATGTTGAACCTGTATGGGCTGCAATTAAAGCGGTTGTCTACCCGAAAAAAAAAAAAAAAAAAAAAACCTGCAAGACAATAGCATAATGAGCTAGTATGCACTGCATACTAGCTCAATTTGAAATACTCACCTTGAAACGAAGATCCGACTGGGATGCTTGGTCCCCTCTGAGGGAGCTGACATCTTCCCTCGGATCTTGCTTCCGGGTACTCTTCTCCGGCGCTGTGACTGGCTGGAGCCGCGAAACGTCACTCCCACGCATGTGCGCGGGACCAGTTTTTCCCGGCAAGGTCCGGAACTATTGCCGGGCTTTTGCCGGGACATACACGGCGCAGCAAATTAGAAAGGGAATATCTTCTAAACCGTACAGGTTTAGAAGATATTCATTTTACCTACAGGTAAGCCTTATTATAGGCTTACCTGTAGGTAAAAGTAAACAAAATGGGTAGACAACCGCTTTAACAAAGAACAGAGACTGACATTGCGAGAACTAGAAGTTGATCTAGGGATTCCAAAAACGACCAGAGTTTCTCAAGAAGGTCATAACTGGATATGAATTATGGGTCTACGATCTGGAAATGAATGCCCAGTCATCCAAATGAAAGTCACCTTGGTCATCTCGAAGAAGGCTTGACAAAGTTGCAGCAAGATCAAGACCATGTAAACTGTGTTTGTTGAATAGGAAGTTGTTCATCACAAGTACACTCCTCCAGGCCAAACAATAAGGAGTACTACCTCAATGTTTTTGAAGGTTGACAGATGCAATATGACCGGCTGCAGCTATGGGCAACTGGTAATTGGTGGCTTCATCATGAAAACACACTCTCCCATGCATCATATCTTTTTGAGGCTGGGTTCACACTGGAACCCGCAGCAGCTCCCAGCAGGGGTCCGGTGCATGCTGGTTCAGTTTTAGGTCTGATTTCAGCCTGAATTTTGGGCTGAATTCGGACCTGAAACGGTCCAAAAGACGCACAGCGTCTTTGTTCAAACCGCACCGGACCTACTGCGGAGATATGTGAACCGGCTCCATAGAGAGCCGGTCACAATCTCCTCCTATGCGAACTGGATGCGGTGAAATACGCATCCAGTTCGCATAGGTGTGAACCCAGCCTCAGAGATTTTTGGAAAAACATCATATCACCCAGATGACTGCATACAGCACACATTTTGCGCCCTGTAACTTCTGGCTTTTTCCAAAACTAAAATCACCTTTGAAAGGGAAGAGATTTCCAACCATTGATGCTGGGAGAACTGTGTGTGGTCCCAAGTAGAGTTGAGCGAACCCGAACTGTAAAGTTCGGGTCTGTACCGAACTTTCGGGTGTCCGTGTACCGAACCCGAACCTGAACGTTTGAGAAAAATGTTCGGGTTCTGGTATTTTAATCACACATTTTGAATAGCTGCAGGGCAGCCAATCAACAAGCATTTCACTGGTTTTCCCTAGAAGCCATCACAGCCATGCCTACTAATGGCATGGCTGTGATTGGCCAGTGCATCATGTGACCCAGCCTCTATATGAGGCTGGAGTCACAGTGCTGCATGTCACATGCTCTCGGGTTAGTGTAGGGAGAGGATACTGCCGGCGCTGTGAGGGACAGATTGCAGATCTAATAACTAGGTAGAGATTACTACTACTGCTTTGAGGGACAGATTGTAGATCTATAACATCTCATCCTGCATTACAGAACGATCTGATTACAGAACGATCTCTCATCCTGCATTACAGAACGATCTGATTACAGAACGATCTCTCATCCTGCATTACAGAACGATCTGATACTGGACTAGGTAGAGATTACTACTGCTTTGAGGGACAGATTGCAGATCTAATAACATCTCCCATTTTTCTTCCTTTTGCAGCCCTCTAGCACTTTCCAGTACTTTTTTACAGTCATTTTTGTGCCAAAAAGTTCGGGTCCCCATTGACTTCAATGGGGTCCGTGGTAAAGTTCGGATAACGTTCGGTACCGAACCCGAATGTTTCCGCAAAGTTCGGCCGAACTGGCCGAACCTGAACATCCAGGTGTTCGCTCAACTCTAGTCCCAAGGTATTTACTTTGATAGGCAGTCATAAAGGCGTCATTGTCCTATATATAATGTTTCTTGTACTCTATCTTGTATCTTCTTCAATAACTGTTTCTATTTTTCATATTACATGGCTGGATACTTTCTGGACAGACCTCTTATGTCCAGACATTATTCAGATTTACCCCAAACCTTCTTCTCTTTCTCTAGAGCATTTCCAACATTATTTGGAACTACAGAACAATCAGAACTACATCTATCAAGTGCCTTTTCCCTAAACACATCACGTGAGCTGGCAGCATTGCAAAAAAAAAAAAAAAAACAATGTATGCATGTGGAGTAGAAGAGACAGAATGAGGGATAGACGGAGTTCAGTACTCCAGCAGCCAGGGTTGACAATGCTGGTGGAGATTTCAGTGCAGAATAGGCAGGAAGTTAGGTATGTACCAAATATGTTTATTTTTTATTTTGTTCTGACATACACTTTAAAAGCTTCCGTGTTTAAAAAGCCAAAAAAGTGATGCATGCCAAAATATGTAAAAAACATGGTTGTAATCACATAAATTATGTTTCAGGTCCCTTTGGCCCTTTGTCAGTCAGGTTAGCAAAACCCTACTTGCTTTACTATTTGGTTTATTAGTGATTTTACATTGCACAAGAGGACTGCTCAGTATGTGTCTATTTTATATACTTTACTCTATATTGCTTCTTGTGCTTTTTAAAATTTGAAAACTGAAATAAATTGGGATATTTTTATGGTAGTTATGCAATTTAAATTTGGTGGCATAGTTACCACTAATGTACTGATTTTTCTTCTTCATTATGCTTGATATGCTCCCAAGGTACTGTACATGAGACACTCCTTATATAATAATATAAAAGTGCCACAAATTACAATTTCTAATTCAAAAGCTTTTATTTCAGACAATTTCTCTGTTTAGATAAAGCCATTTAACTAGTATAAGTGATTATTCTTAAACTGATCAGTTTTAGATAATTGCAGATTTATAATGTTATTTAGATCACTGGCCAATTATGATTCATTAATTGTATACGTTCTCTGCAAACTGGACAAAATGGCATGCACACATTCAGGAAAATAAACAATATGCACATTTTCCCATTACTACTTATTCAGCTTAAAAGGAATTTACATTCCTTTTAATTTACATGTTCTTTAATGAAAGGAAAACACAGTGTTTTTTGAATATGCTCCCAACATTTTTCACCAAACAATCTTGATAAAAGTGGAACGATGCGAGACTTGCCAGATTGGAGCATCGGGATTCCTGACTTTAATCCGTGTCCATCCAAGCACCCACAAGGCTGGTGAGCACTACAAAATCCCCAGACTTGACCCTCCTCCCCCCTTGCCTGGCCCTGGACAATTATTGTGCTGATCCGTCATCCACCAGCGGCGCGAGCCGGGCCACCACAGCACTCACCCCCCTGCTGCCGCCGCCATCTTGTAGGCCTCAGTCCTGCCAGCGTACACGAATTCTGCCCCATCCTCTGTTCTGGAGAGAGGAGCTGGTAGATCTGCCTCTCCCCCAGACCTGTGCCTCTATAACGCCATAGGACTCCTTCTTCCAGCTGCTTCGGCCAGATAATTTGGCTGTGACCTACCGATGCATGGGGCCAGCCGCCATCTTGCTACCCCCAGCTTCCCCATCTATCTCCTGCCATACACTTCTGGAGCTCTAAAACCATAGACTGAATGGTCCCATCTGCTTATCCACCCTCTTGTGGGTGTATAGGAGGTCTTGGAGCTGATACCCAGTGTCCAATATCAACAGGGTCCACTGAGGCCCTGTGTCGGAGGCCATATTGGTACACCCAAACCCTTGTCTCAATCCAGCCACAGACCCAGGCTGCTCCCCTGCATAAAATCCCCCCCCCCCCGGGGAGAAACACAAGACAGATATAATCATAACAGTAATCCTCAGGGGATGTGACTAAGCTATGGCGGCGTGAAGTTGCACAGAGCCGGAGCTCCGCACCTGCTGCTTTCAAAGATGATGATTACACCCGCTTCTGCCCATACATCCTATGTCTAAAAGGGGCCCTAAACAGAAAGAACTCTGCAGAGCTCAATCCGCCACTCTGCAGTACTATTTTACACCAGTAACACCCTGCACCCGATCAGCCTCCCAAGACAGAATGGCACCGGGTACTGCTACACAGGATAGCTATCCTTCAACCTCCTCTATCACAGATGGGGCTTCATCCCTCACAAACTCTGACCTCTCCGGTATACCTGCCCTACTTATGGAGGATATGCCAGCCAGCCCTGTAATGCCTAGCCTGACAACTAACAACACAGAAAATGGGGCTTTGGAGGCCCCTTCCTTCCATGCCGTACTATCCCCCGCTGAAGTGTCAGCTATCCTGCTATCCCTCCCCACAAGACAAGACATGGAAGTTATTGCAACCAGACTAGGATCATTCCTGCGCCAGGATATTACCAGTGACCCAGAATGTGAAGGCTCTTGAAGATACTGTGGGTGCTCTTTCTGCTGACAGGAATGCAATAATGCAAAAAATACAGGTCCTAGAGAACCTGCATAAACAACAACAGGCTGCTTTAAATCATATCCGCTTACAACATGACGATTTGGAAAATCGCCACAGATGTAACAACATTAAACTTTGTGGCATACCAGAGGTTACTAGACCAACAGACTTATGGGACACTGTTGTTGCTATCTTTAATAATATCCTGGACAGGACTGCATCCTCACCCATTGAACTGGATAGGGTGCACAGAGTCCTTGTCCCTGGCAGTGGTGAGCACGCCCAATCAAGGGATGTTTTATATGGAGTGCATTTTTTCCTCATGAAAGAGGAGATCATGAGGCGATCATGGAATAGAGGTCCAGTTCAATTTGATGGGGCCACCATCCACCTCCTTATGGATCTCTCTCACAGAACCCTTTACATGAGGTGCCAAATAAAACCTCTGCTGGATAAGATCAGGGACTGTGGGGGCACGTATGTCTAGAGTTACCCTTTTGCCCTCACTATTCGTTTACGCAATGAAAGTATCTTTCTGAATGACCCTGGGCAACTACCAGAAGTTTTCAGCTTCCTTGACATTGAACCAATTGACCTGCCTGACTGGATGGCCCTGGATGCAGTTCCCAGTGGTCCTCCACTCCCATAATGCAGACGTTGGCCTTTTGTTACCAGAAGCAACACCAGACACTAACCTACTGGTCCACTCTCCAATGAGCCCTGAGTTGACCTCACTATCCAAATTACTTGGATCCTGACCCTGCAACCTCACTGAAAATATGGATCACATCAACCTGCCTTTCCAGAATCCAGAGACATATAACGTTTATTAACCTCTCAGTTGACATTGGAGGCTGATGGTTCAATTGCCATGACTCCAAAAACCACTGAGGAGACACTTTTGGAGCAATCTTTTAAAACGCAATTGATTCCCTGCTGCTCCCCCTCCTCATATTTTGCTGATTCTCCACCATTGCGAACTCCAGAAGAAATTATACAGGCATCAGAACTTTTAGGCCTATGATATGATAATGCACGTTGGGCAGCTATGCTTTATTAGTGATATTTCTCCATAGGTATACTTACCATTTCATTCCTCTGTTTCGATGATTAGTGCCTTACTTTTGGTTGTTTTATAAAGCCTATATTTATTTTGCCGTGCTTATTTTCTTAATTACAGGTTCCAAAACATATCTCTATGCAATGTCTGATGGGTGAGAAATGTATTCATGGTCATGGACTCCGAGAATTCCCCCCGAGGCTACCTCCCATTATACCACCCTTCAGAATTACCTATGGAGATGGGCTTTTGCCCTCTCTCAGGTCTGAATTATGTGTATGTCTAATGCGATTAACTCCTCTATTTGAGGGCAATACGGATTTTATCCTTTTTTCCCCGGAATGTTCTCAGGTGGAGTCCAACTGTTCTAAGGATTTGGTGTGTTACACTTATGTTGCTCACAGTTATATGTTTACCGTGGAGTGATATATGCTTTCTCATCTTGAACTTAGTTAATCCTCTTCCTTCATTACATTACATGTCTTTACTGTTCTAGCAGCGGGGAGCGTTGCTCTGCCATGTAACTGATCACATTTTCCTCCCCACATAGGTGTTAGGGCTTCTGCCTGGTTTTGAATTTTCAGGACAGGTAGAAACCTGTTGGCCTTCATAGCCATCCCTAATGGGGTTACGATAGTGGTGCTAGCCTCTATACTAGCATCGTAATTTCTTTTTTCTAGCCTCCTTTCCCTTCTTCTTTCTTTTTCTTTTCCTTCCTTCCTTTCCTTCTTTTTCTCCCCCCCCCCCCTTTTTTTTTCTCTTTTCCTATACCATGGGGGGGCCCCGGAAAACAGCACCATTCAATTATGTTCATTCAATGCCCGAGGCTCGAATGAACATACTAAATGCTCACAGATATTATGACTTTCACAAGTCCAAGATCGATATCATTTTTTTTTTAAGAGACCCATTTGCGATCAAACAATATTCCCTCATTGCGTAATAAATACTACCCGACCTGGCTTCATAGTACTTATGCTCATTCTAAATCAAGAGGGGTGGCGATTGCCTTCCACAAGTCAGTAAATTAAACCCTATTAGATTCCCTCACAGACCCCGACAGGAGATGTTTATTTTTGAAAATCTCCCTTAGCGGCAAAACATACACCCTGGCTAATGTATGTGTACCTAACCAGGACCAAATAAACCACACCATCTGGTAACTCCACAAATTGATGGAGCTCCCGGAAGGCATAGTCATCCTCGCAGGAGATTTTAATAGTACCCTTAATCCTACAATAGATACATCATCGGACAGAAGTGCTATTTCCTATGCTCAAGTCAATAGACTGAAACGGTTTTTAGAACAACATATGTTGGATGTTTGGCGCATTCTCCATCCTACAGACAGGGACTATTCCTTTTACTCAGTAGCTCATGATTCTTATTCCCACATTGACTTTTTTCTGGCAAGTCAATATGCTTTAACATACCACCCTCACAGTAGGATCAGTAACATTTTGTGATCCAATCATGCTATCTCTCCTGATTCTCCCTTTCCGAAACAAGCCCTAGAAGCTCATATAGTGGTATTACCTAAAAGACCCACCCTATGTGGCAGCTATCACCCTATTTCGCAAACTAATATACATGGTGGGCGATTTATATGGATACACCTTAATAAAATGGGAATGGTTGGTGATATTAACTTCCTGTTTGTGGCACATTAGTATATGTGAGGGGGGAAACTCGAACAAAGCCTTTCCCTCTTAGTCCTCTCTATCGTACTAACCTAGTGTTTTACAATGACTAGGATGACACTCCCACCATACAATTTCGTATAACTGAACGGTCTTTTTTCAGTTACACCCTTATTCTTAGTACTCGATGACTCATTTTCCTTATCAGGGACAGACATCCTACCTCTTACGCGGTTTGTAGGTTGTATACAACAAGATTTTTGGCAAAGTCAGATAACTGAACTCGTATCCTTTATCGTGAAGACAGGCTACTACATAGATAACATCCTAATTCCCATGATAATTTTAG
>BLSH010009260.1:276978-304848 GCA_018402905.1 Glandirana rugosa | reverse complement strand
TAGCTCTCTGGAACCTCTCACCCTAAGACAGAATACCGTTACCGCTCCACAAGGTATCATTCATACATGTCATCACCACTGTCGCCCGTGGGAACGGTATATGGTAATACCTATGTTTAGCCCGGTCCGTCATCTGGTAATCTCGTTTAGGAATGACACTCCAATGGTATGTTTCGGGCCTAGAAAGTATCGTACAATCTCGGTTCCGGTTAAACAACTTCACACGAGAGTTCCTTGACGGTTACTTGGGATAACTTTCGACAGAGACGTAACTGACTCTAGTTCGTTCCTCCCTAGACCGTAAAAACTCGTACGAGGTAGTTCCCCTACATAATGGTATATGGCAAGGGTGCCCGCTGTCACCACTACTGTACATACTTACTATGGAACACCTCGCCATTGCCATAAGACAGAATCCCACTCTCCAAGGTCTCTCGATCGGCCAACGACAGTATAAACTATCTCTTTATGCAGATGACCTTTTGTTATATGTCTCTGATCCCTGCCCCCCCCCGCGCGTGGTTTCTTTCCGTTGGTTAACAGAGACATTAGAAACTTCATTTGGAAACATAAGAGGCCTAGGACTAGCTATACTACTCTAACACTACCTAAGATCAGGGGCGGTGCGCTCTCTCCAACACTTCGCTTTATTACCATGCAGCGTCACTGATCCGAATAGTTGATTGGTATCACGGTACCTCCACCAAGCTGTGGACATTATTGGGAAATTACCTGATCTCTCCCGACCTCACATCGTTGCCATGGACCGACCCATTGCATAGACCCTCTATTGACATAATGCCACTCATGACTTCCAATATGCTTAGCATTTTGGACCGATATCTTGCCAAAGGTTTACTGTCCTCGAGACCTAGCCCTTTGACCCTCGCATTGTTCTCTCCGACATATAATAATTCCAAATTTCTATCTTGGCATAAATCCGATACCCCACTTTTGCGCCATACAACCCAAAATGGTAAAATCCTTCCTTTATCTGGTATACTACACACATGCTATAACCCCTCCGGGGCCTGGCTTGAACATACTCAACTGGCGCACTTTCTACACAAGTTGCCAAACATTGACGATCTGAATAGACCACAGACTGCCTTTGAATTGCTATTATCCCAGTCTGACAGGCCGGAGCACTCATTATCCCATATATACCAGATGTTGATTCAGATCTCTCAAGCAGATCCACTCCCATTTATCTCAAAATGGGAACGAGAGATGAATGCATCCCCCGATGATATGGATTGGGGCAAAACATTGGCACTGTCCTTTAAACTATCTATCTCATCACACGTCCATGAACAAAATTGCAGAATTGTGTCTTGGTGGTATCGCTGCCCTACTATTGTTAATAAAATCGATCCGATGTGCCAGACACATGTTGGAGTTGCCTTCACATCCCACACATTTGGGGGACATGTCTGCGAATTACCCCATTCTGGGATAAAATTCTCAGTCTCTACGATAAATTAGTTGGTGATAAATATCCATATGAACCTCGCATAACTATTTTATCTATGTTGCTAGGCTCTTATAAGCAAATAAAGAAGAGCTTGATACGTCATTTTCTGACGGCAGCACGCTCTATTATTGCTAGATATTGGCGGCGATGTGCGATCCTGTCATTGATAGATTGGGCTTGTGAAATGGACAGAATTGAACACCTTGAACATATGATCGCATGGGATGCCTATAAAAGTGAATCCCACAGCATTATGTGGACTGTATGGCTGCACTTTCAGCTTTCCTCAGCTTTTAATGATTTTGTATCAGATACATGCTCCCATGCTTAGCTTTTACCCCCCCCCCTTTTTTAAAAATTATCCCCTCTCTCTCCTTTCTCTCTCTCCTTTTCCCTCTCTCTCCTTCTCAACTATCTCTTACTCTCATGAACAAGATTATGGTTATATCTACTGTAGCACCACTGTATTTTAATGCCATATTTGTTGAACGTTTTTGTTGTTTTAACTCAGATACTAGCAGTCTACTGGTTAAATTACTTGATTCATAATTGCTATGCTCACTGTCCTGTGTCTTAGTGACCTATTTCCTCTGTATTGTCTTCAAGTATTATTTGATCCATTATCTTGATCTTAATGTACACTTATACATCTGTTTTAATTGAGCTGATATACTCATATTTTCAATCTATATTGTCTTATTGTCTGTAAATGTGTACAACTTAATGAAAACAGATTCAACATAAAAGCAAAAAAAAAAGTGGAAGGATGCCATACCTACTATATTCCAAAAGGATTCATTGACAATCTGAACACTATCTTTATTTACATTTTTTTGTGTTTTTACACTCTACAGACTTTGCATGTGTTCACTGGAACACCATTCACACAATTCACGCAGGGACCATGTTGTGGTAGTCCAGTCGGCCCTTGGCTGCTCCCTTTGCCAGGTGGGTGGGCACTCCTGCCTCAACCCCGTGCCAGACTACCCACCAGGGCCCGCATTCCAGGACCAAGCACAGCCCTATAGTTACCTATGTCAGATACAGGTACATCGTTTTCCACATTTTTTTAATGTCTTAATGGTGTTCTTCTCTGGAGGGTACTGTATACCTAATTGTATACACATTTTTCTGTCTTTTTTAGATATATCTTGCACCAAACTCCTAATGAGTAGCACTCAGCTACGAAATGCGTAGAGTTGATATCTAGGGTGCCCGCACAAGGTTTCATTGATTTTAATATGACAATGTATATGTATGCATCTACATCAGGATGGATGGGTTCTTGTTCTGCATCTGTATTTGATTTATATTATTTTTATTTGGATCCGTATATGTTTATCTTCCTAAGTGTTTATATTATATTATGTATTGCCATTATTTTGATTGTGTATATATAAGAATTCTTTATGATTCCATTATCAATCATTAAATAATACATACGTATTTTAATTAATATATGCTTTATGGTATTCTATTTATGAAAAATCTCTTGGAAGTTATATGCATTTTATACATATATACCTATACAGCCCATGCACCATTAATAGTTATGACAACCTCACTCAAAGCCCCATTATCTTTCTTTCTTGTTTTTCTTTGTGCCACTAGGGGTGGAGGTCTGTCACTGCGGGTACATGCCAGATCATCTAATTGAAACCCCATAGAAATGGAAACCAGATGTTACATTCATCGCCGCCATATTGCTGCACCCCGCACGCGTCTGCAGTAAGGATGCAGACAGAAGGCGGCAAGCGGACATCTTTGTACACCCAGAGAGTTTTTAACTTCACACTTATTTTTAACAGTAAATGGAGCTTACATACTGAAATACAGGATTTTGAAATCTGTCTCACTGTTTTCATGCTAAATTTTAAAAGCAGCGGTGTTCTGTGACATTTGCTAAGCTGTGAGATTGTCAGGTTTGCCGCTGCTTTTAAAATTGAACATCGAAACAGTGTCATGTATTTGTATATACTGTATTTCCATATGTAAACTCCGTTAACTGTTAAAAATAAGTGTGCATTTAAAAACTCCAGAGGGTGTACAAACATGTCCGCTTGCCGCCTTCTGCCTATATATTCTTAGTGTGGACGAGTGCAGGTGTAGCAACATGGCAGCGATGAACGTCACTTCCGTTTTCCATTCCTGTGGGGTTTCAATAAAGGACACTACATCCGCAGCACATGCATCATTCAATATGGTAAAAGGCAAGTGGAAATGGCACCGCCGCTGCTAAATAAATGATATTGGGTATTGAAACACGATGATATTAACCAGCAAAAACTGGATGTAAAAGTGCTGTATGCTAGTGAAAATTGTTTATGTACCTTAATACAAGTGACAATGTGCACAATATCAAATACTGACAATAATGACTCTATTATTGAAACCCAATCTCTAAAAATATATGAAGCATCCAAATGAAAATAGCACTTTAATAACTTATTTTGGTTATTTTCATTTTTGATGCCTCACATATTTTTTAGAAATTGAGTTTCAGTAATAGAGTCATTATTGTCAGTATTTGATATTTTGCACATTGTCACTTGTATTAAGGTACATAAACAAGTTGCACTAGCGCACAGCACTTTTACATCCAATTTTTGCTTGTTCGTATAATCGTGTTTCAATACCCAATATCATTTATTTAGCAGCCCCATTTTCACTTACCTTTTACCATATATTACTTTGACCAGCCATTTGATGGTTGGTACTAGTGGAGGCCTCAGTTTACCTTCTTTTTTAAATGTGTTCATAGTGCGGAATACCCACCCCTATACATCTATTAGTACATGCAATATGACATTTTGGCAGCATGGGTGGCACTGTCTCAGCAAGCAGCACATGCAATATGGCATTTTGGCAGCATTGCTCATTCATGCTACCAAAATGCCATATTGCATGTGCAGCCTGCTAAGACAGTGCCATCCATGCTGCCAATTGCCAAAATGCCATATTAAATGTGCTTCCGGCCTGCAGAGACAGCGCCACCTATGCTTCCAAAATGCCATATTACATGTGCATTATATGTGCACGGTGGCACTGTCTCTGCAGGCAGCACATGCAATATGGCATTTGGCATGGATGGCACTGTCTCTGTCTGCAGCACATTATGACATTGGTATGTACCGCTGGCAAGTCACTGATCGCCACCATTACTAGTAAAAATAAATAAAAAATACTTTAAGAAGAACTGCAGTCTGCTCACATAATCTATAATAAAAACATCTTTGCCAATCTGAAGCTTCCCTCCAACCACTTTGCATATTATTTTATATATACTGTGATTCTGTACTTGCCAAATATGCTGCGAAAAATCTCCCTCCACTAAGTCAGGCTGCAGCCATTTTAACTGTGGGCAGCTGAAGCTGCTGCCTGGATTTACACAGACACATAGAGGCACACCTCCAGCTCTGCTCCTCTCTCATTCCACTTTAAATACATCCCATCGTTTGTAGACACTGTAACTTTTGCGCAAACCAATCAATATACGCTTTTCGGGATTTTTTTTACCAAAAATATGTAGCAAAATACACATTGACCTAAATTGATGAAGACATTCTTTTATTGGATGTGTTTTATAGCAGAAAGTAAAAAATATTTCAAAATTGTTTTTATGTTTTTATTTTTTTGTTTATAGCGCAAAAAATAAAAACCGCTGAGGGGATGATATACCACCAAAAGAAAGCTCTATTTGTGGGAAAAGGACATCAATTTTATTTGGGTACAGCGTCGCACAGCCGCGCAATTGTCAGTTAAGGTAATGCAGTGCAGTATCACAAAAAATGGCCTGGTCAAGAAGGGGAGTAAATCTTCTAGAAGGCAGGTGGCCTGCCTGTGTTGCTGTTTGTTATCAATGCTTCTTTCACATGGGGGGGTAATCCGCTTGTTTAGCAGGGGATCTGTCCACTGATCCTCCACTGAGCGGAGTGGGCAGATGACAGGTCTGTGTTCAATCAGCTTATGCGGACCAAACTCTATTCAAGCATGTATTGTTAACCTAAAGGGGTTGTAAACCCTTGCAGTTTTTTACATTAATGCATTCTATGCATTAATGGAAAAAACTTTTTGGTTGCAGCAGCCCCCCAGAGCCCCCCTTTACTTACCTGAGCCCAATCGCAGCCATTGGCTCCTGCTGCTGTCAATCAAATCCAAAGATGCGGTGGCTGGGGGGCAGGGCTGAGTCCAGCTGTCTGAGTCAATGAACACAGACACAGGACACGGGAGCGCCCCCGCACGAGAGACCCCAGGGAAAGCGCTTCCCGACGGGTCACTCTGGAAGAGGAGGAGCACCGCCAAGGGACCCCAGAACAGGAGTTTCGGGGCCACTCTGTGCAAAATCCTTGCACAGAGGAAGTAAGTATAAAATGTTTGTTTTTTTTTGTTTTTTTTAAAAAGGAACCTTTACAATCACTTTAACCACTTGCCGACCGCAGTCTGACGGCGACAGAGTGGCGCGTTATCGCAAACCGCCATCATACGACGGCAGCTGCGATAACTCGTGCTGTGAGCGCGCGCCGTTGGAGGAGCGCTCACTGTGTCCGGAGGGGGCCAGGGAGCGGGTGTGGCGGACTCGATCACCACCGGCTACCCGCAATGGCCCCCCCGCAGTGAGAGAACGGAGGTCCGTGTAAGTAAACACGGATCTCCGTTCTCATAGAGGAGGAAGGGCGATGATCACAGGCTTCCTGTATATGGAAGCCATGATCACCCCCTTTCCCCAGCCAGGGCAGCCCACATACAGTTAGAACACGCCCAGGGAACACAGTTAACCCTTAGAGCGCCCCCTGCAGGTTAACCCCTTCACTGTCAATGGCATTTACACAGTAATCAGTGCATTTTTATAGTACTGATCGCTGCATGAATGCCAATGGTCCCAAAAAGTATCAAAATGGTCCGACATGTCCACTGCAATATCGCAGTACTGCTAAAAATCGCAGATCGCCACCATTACTAGTAAAAAATAAAAAAAAATAAAAACCCCAGAAATGAATTCTCATCATCCGTAAATGCGGCAACTTTTGCGCAAACCAATCAATAAATGCAGAATGCGATTTTTTTTACCAAAAATATGAGGAAGAATATAAATCGGCCAAAACCGATGGAAAAAAAAATTTTTTTTGGATTTGTATTTTAGCAAAAAGTAAGAAATTTGTGTTTTTTTTGCAAAATTGTCGCTCTTCTTTTGTTTATAGCGGCGATCAGAAAATGACGCAGAGGCAATCAAATACCACCAAGAGAAAGCTCTATTTGTGGGGAAAAAAGGACGCAAATTTTGTTTGGGTACAACGTTGCACGACCACGCAATTGTCAGTTAAAGTGACACAGTGCCGAATCGCAAAAAGTGCTACGGTCCTAAAGTGTGAAATCCTTCCGGGGCTGAAGTGGTTAAGACACTGGGCTCCATTCCTGAAACAATATCTATCACTTTAAGAGCAGTGGTAAAATAGCTCATAGCATTTTTCACAACATTTTTTGCCATTTAGCAGAAAGCACTTGTAAAACATGGTCTGCGTTCTTCCATTGAAATATGCTGTAATTATCTCATGAAACCAATTGGTATTTTATCGCATGACATCATATCCACTGGGATGGAGAGAGTGGAGATGGATTAGAACGTGTCAGTTTGTATTGCTGTCTGTGCCCCTGTTAGAGAGATTCACCCTCTCTATTTTTACTGTTTACCTATCATTGAAAGTGAAAGAAAAAGAAAATCCCATAATTTGAGTTGACATCAGAACACTAAGAGAGGGAAAATCTCCCCAATGGCAAAACACTGATGGGGGTTCTAACCCTCCATAACTCAATTAAAAAAAAAGTTTTGTTTTTAGTTACACTTCAAAGGATAAGTTCTCTTTATATGTTCCATCTGATTTTAGGGTGGAACATGTAACATGTTTCCAGTGCTTCAGCCACCGCCCACTGTCAGGGAGTATTGGCTTACCTGTACAGGAAGTACAACACAGATACACTGCCAGTGTACAGGAGACCTGCATGTCATCAGTGATCTGCAAATAGCTGGTGCAATGCTTTACAGGCTCCAAAAAAATTATAAATGCACATATTTTTCCCGGAAACAAACAAGAATTTCTTTTTTTTTTTAGGTTAATTTTTCCTTTGAAGTCATTTTTACTGTGATATTTGGCAAATTCATTGCTTTATCCTTGGACAAGTCTCTTTTTTCTTGCTAGAGAATAGCCATTATCATTCTCTGATGTTCTTCAAAGTGTCTGCCTCTCATATTCATTTGTCAAACCTTCAAACTGATACCCCTCTTCTCCTAACGTTCCAGACCTTTGTAAGAATACTTGTCTATTCTTAATACGCTTCTGCCTTCCAAAAATGTTTGCCAAACATACTGTATCTCCAAAGATATTTTTGAAGAATTCAAGTATTCCTACTACATATACGATATTACATATGTTCTAACAAGAGATTAAACCATTGTGATATGCATGCATGAACATTGTATTATGTTTGCAGTGATTGGGAGTTTTTTGCAGCAAATGATGTAAAGCCTCTGAAAATCTAGCCAAATGACAGGAGAAAATAAATATATTTCACTAAATGTAACATTTCAATTTTTTGGTTTCTACGCATCACTGTTGAGAGACTATTGATCCTAAAAAGTAGAGAATACTCCAAATTGGCTAATATATTTTACATTCCCTCAACATTACATGCTTGGACCACTACTAATTTAACACGTGTCTATTTTTTAAATGGCCTTTATTGAATTGACTGTAATTGTTTTATGTGGTTTTTATTGAGCATTTTTGCATTTTGAGGTAAATACTGCATAAAGTAATGGTGAACTGACATTTTAATATTGCATGCAATTTTTAGGAAACTGTGTCAAATCACCCAATACCGCATACAATATAAATTAGTGCATGGAGCCCATGATCACATTGAGGGGAGTGATCAGCGCCTGTGGGCATTCTTACTTAGATATAACCCAAATTTGGGATTCTAGTTTTGGTTATTGAGTACCAGAATCCTTTCTCCCTGTTTCAGGTTAATCCAAAAATGTATCCACACAAGTCTGGATTTCTGAAGCGCAAGGAGAGGAAGTGCGAGAGGAAGAACAAGAAAAAATAAAGAAGAAAAATCTAATCTTTCACTATTTTAGGAAGCCAGAAACCACCCAGGAACATAATGTTGAACCGGAAGCATGCTCAGAACGAGATATAGAAGTTAGGTCAGACACAGTTGAGGGCCATTCTCAACATTTTGAGCTGCTCACTATATCTGAAGATGTGCAAGAAGAGGGTATGCCTGCCTTTGAAATTCCAAACTGCTCCACTGAGAGTGTTTTACCTGAGGAAAGTGTGTCCTCATGCACCCAGTCTGCTGCAAGTATAGAAGTTGCCTCCTCCACTGCATATCCCTTTTGAGCGATTTAGAAACTTTGTGCAGCTCCTCTTTTGCCTCAAGTTCTACAGGTCCTGTTCCTATGGATTTGTGTGAAATAGATTGGAAAGATCCAGCACTGTGGCCAGAAAATCTTCAAAACAAAGAAAGAGAGCAAATTGTGCTTTCTGGATTGATGACTGAAGAGGAGCTGAAAAAGATGGCATGTTGTATGACTTTGGACAGTGATGGACATTCATTCACAGAATATCTTTTATATGCAAAATCCTCAAATGGACGTGAGAAGATTTTAAGAAACTGGCTTCGTTGGAGTGATTCCAAACATGTTTTATACTGCATCACTTGCAGAGCTTTTTCTTCAAATTATTACCATAGCAAGGATGGAAATATGCTATGTAGGAGAGAAGGTTTTGACCCTTCCAAAAACACATGGCATTGACTTTATACAAGATTGCAAGAGCATGAATGTTCTGCTCAACACCGAAAGCACTACTTAAGTTGGCGAACTTTACAGAGGTCCATAGGCGGACAAGGTGTGGACTTTGAGATGCAAAGAAATTTGTCAAAAGAAGCAGAAAAGTTTGCAGCTCTGTTGGAAAGGTTTCTTCATGTTACCTTATTTTTGGCCTCACGAAATCTAGCTTTTAGAGGATGTTCTCAAAGAATTGGAGACATTCAAAATTGTAATTTCCTTGGTACTCTTAAACTTCTTGCAAAATATGATAGTGTACTTAGGGAGCATTTGGAAAAAGTGAAACAAAGCCAGGAAAAGGGAAAGCGTCTACCTGCACATTACTTATCATCAGCCACACAAAATGAATTAATCAATGTATGTGGAAGACGTGTTTTGAATGTCATACATTATGAAAGGCAACAATCAATTTATTTTTCAGTGATTTGTGATGTAACACCAGATGCATTGCATATGGAACAGAATGTTATTATTCTGCAATATGTGCACAGAGATCTTGTGAAAAGAGAATGGGGCATTCAAGAAAGATTCCTGGAATTCTTTGATTTCTTTGAGAAGACTGGTGAAGAAATTGCTGAAATGATGCTATCAAGATTGTGTGAACATGGTATTGATGTCAAAGACTGTAGAGGTCAAGGATATGATAACGGAGCCAACATGTCAGGAAAAATTAAAGGTGTATGATCCAGAATTCAACAAATCAAGCAGCCTTGTTTTGTCCATGTGCAGCACACTCATTAAATCTTGTTGGTGTACATGCAGCTTCAAGTTCCCCTGAAATGAAGATCTTCTTTGGGAGTGTAAATAGGCTGTATGTTCTATTCAGCCGCAGTCATGAGAGATGGAGCTCTTTGTTAGATGAAATTGGTGGTTCTTTACATGGCCTTAGTGACACCAGATGGAGTTCCAGGATTGAAGCAGTACGGCCAATCGCACAAAAACTTCCAAGTATTCTGAAAGCTTTGGAAATAGTGCTGGAAATTAAAAACTGACAAGCGCTGCACACTCTGAAGTGGAGTGGCTACTAGATTATTTCTCATCTTCTGTGCAATTGTTTTGGCTACATTCTGGGTCAAGGTCCTGCAAAGTATTGAGGAACGGAATAAAATCCTTCAGCCAAGGTCTGTATCTATCGGTGCAGCCAACATCAGGGCTTTGTTTGAAGAAATGAAGATGCTACAGGATAAATGGTCAGCTCTACTCTCTGAGTTGTGGCTGATTTCATGGAGATTACCAAGGAGCTTCTAAATGCTCACCAGCTTCTTTTACCAGTGAGTGGCCACATTTTGGTACACTCCCGCACTGTTTTTTTCCTTCTACCTTTGTCCCACAAGATTCAATCTCTTCCTCCTCTGGCTACAGGTTTATGGGCTTCATTCTATTTTCACTATATCTACACACATGTACCTTTATGGTTTTAAAACCATTGTTTTACCTCTTATACTTTAGAAGTCCCATCAACCATCACTTGAAGATATTCCACATATCACTCTTTCTACCATCTGGGGTGTGCAGCCTTTGCCCTGGCCTTCTCATTCTGGCCCCCTCTTCAGCTCCCGGGACGGACTTGTGCGGCTGGCTCTTGGCCTGCGTTATCACACGGGGTTGACTATCAGTTCATACGTGAGTATATACAGGTATGGCCAGTCATTTTTCCATCCATTTTCGTTTTTTCATTGGTTCATTTGATCCACTTGGTTATCTACATCCTTCCCCCCCCCTTTTTTTTCTACAATATCAATGCATTGTTCCTGATGAGTGGATGGAGGTCCACGAAACGCGTCAAGCCTACTCTTATGCATCCATACCACACTGTCAATTTTACATGGTTTTGACTCCTTACCTACCATGCTACCAAGCACTTCTGCATGGGGGGTTTACTGGTTGCATTTTCCTGCATTTGTGCTTTGTCATAAATTAGTTACCTTGCCTGTATATTTAGACCTTCTAAACCTTTGATGCATTTACTGTATTATATTGTACTGTGTCCTGCCTATATTTTGGATAATAAACAGACCCACGTTCTTTATCTGATGGAATTATTTTGGTCACACCGCTCACACCTCATTCAAAGTCCCAATCTTCCCCCTTTTGTTGCATCAATACAGGGATGGAGGCGCAAACCTTCCCTTGCGTCTCATTTAAAGTTTCAAGCTTTTTTTTCTCTTCCCCCATGTATCGCTTCGTCAAAAGAAGGCTGATAAAAATGTTAAAGATCTGGATGTCAAATTTTTTTTCAAAGTCAGTATGTTCTTCCCAGCAATGGATGTCATCATTTCAGACCTGGATCAAATGTTTACATCAATGGAAGAGGTCTGCAAGCTCTTTGCTCTCATCTTGAATCTGAGGACTCTTTCAGAAGAAGAACTGAAAATTTCAACAGAAATGCTGATTTCCACATATCGTGATGACTTCACAGAATCCCTACTAACAGAGCTACAACACCTTCAGAAAATCTATGAAGAAACATTTTACAATCAGCTGGGTCCCTTGGAATTATTAAATTCAATTTATGAGCTGCAGCTTAAAGGGATTTTTGGAGAGGTCTGTATTGCCCTTAGAATTTTTGCTACCCTTCCTCTCTCAGTTGCAGAAGGTGAGAGAGCGTTCAGCAAATTAGCCTTAATAAAAAACCATCTCTGTTCAACCATGAGTGAGCAGCGTCTGAACAGCCTGGCTCTTCTGTCCATTGAGCGTGAACTTGCAAGCCAGCTGAACTTTTGAGACCTTATAAATGAGTTTGCTGAAGCAAAGGTACGAAGAATGTCTGCTACAAATCTGTAACACCTTTGGTAAAGTGGGAAAGGACTAGTGAAACTGGTCAGTGTTTCTTTTTGACCTTGCTGCATCTATTTCAGTGAGGGATTTTTCTCTGGACAGTGTTAACATTATGAAGTTTGGTCACTTCCTTATCACATTCACATAATTTTTTTGGGTAAAGCCATAAATATGCGTACATATGCAGGCTGTGAAATTGTATATTTTATGTCCATATGAGAGGCCAACATTACCACCTTTGCATGGAAGTGACTGGTCAAACTTTCTTTCAGTTTTAACATGTGTATGTTCAATCTTTTGCTGATGCAGCTTTTGGCTTCAAGGGTATTGCAACAGCACTCTGAACTTGGGTTGTTTGACCCCTCTTGTTTTTGGGTCTGTTGCCACACTTATGTTTACCCAGTTGTTGCCTACTTTGAAAAACACCTACAAGAAAAACACTTCTGAGTCACCACTAACACCCTCTGCTCAGGTGTGAATGCAGGCTTACTGGCCACCAGGTTAAAAAAAACGAATGCAGTCACCGCAAGGAATGGTAAGCTGCAGTAGAATGTTTGTATTTGGGTTTAATACCACTTTAAGCAGCTTTGTTTTTGAACAGGAACAGTTTTTTTGAATATTTGCTTGACCTGTACATCAAAGGATGGATTTACTAAAGCTTGAAAGTGCAACATTTGGTGCAACTCCCCACAGAAACCAATCAGCTTCAAGGTTTTATTGTCAAAGCTTGATTGAACAAGCTGAGGTTAGAAGCTGATTGGCTAGCGTGCGCAGCTGCACCGGATTTTGCACTCTCCAGCTTTAGTAAATCAACTCCAAGTGTTATATGGTAGAGTGTCGCACCAGAGTGTCTTGAAAGTTTTACAGTTTAACAGTATATTAGACTTTAACAGAACATTGTTTATACAGCAACTGTTATAATTTAATTTATATAATTTACTTTATTTTGGCACATGTAGGGTGTCTAAACAATGTCAAGCTACTGGAGATTTAGTTCAGTATTTCTATATATCAGGTTGATTTCTCTTCATATGTGACATGTTTGGTTTGCATACAATTTACACAGAGGCAATATAGATGTGTGATTATTACATGTAGTCTAGCAGAGCTCTCCCACCTCATATGGTGATTTGGGTGGGAAAATGTTTTCATAAGTTTTATTTACTATGGCACTTTTATTGGATTTATGTACAGTAAACTATCTTTAACGAGACATGGTTTCTTCTTGTTTTTTTTCCACCTTTTGCATTTGTTTAATCTCCCTAATTTTTTCAAAATACTGCTCCATTCATTCATTAATGGTTTTTATTGCATATAGATATTAAAGAGGTCTGTTCTCATCTGAAAACAGTATTTCTTTTGGATAATTAAATAAATAAATAACTGGCTGGAGAAAGATAAATATCACTTGAAGACAAACCTGCACTTTGTTTCAAGGTGGGTCTAGGGAGGGGCCAGGGGTGGGGCTGAAGGAGGGGTAAGGGGGGACCAGGGGTGGGGCTGAAGGGGGCCCCATCAGGTAGGCTGTGGGGGGCCCCATGATTTCTATCAGTGGCTTTGGATCCACACATTGAAAATTACATCAAAATACCCAGTGCTATACTCCCCCCACCCCCAGTATATTCATACACAGTACATAAATATCCCCATATCAAAATTGATATACAATATTTAGTGATAAATGGTGAAATGCAAAATTAATGTTCTGCAAATCATTGTGACCACACACTTTAATGATAACATGTAAATAGCATGTGAATTGTAAAACAATGAATTTGAATCATTGAATGACAATACACTAATAAAAGTAAAATTACTATCAAACTCAAAAACAGTCTTTTAGATTTCATGTTTCCACTATGACAAAACACTGAAGTGATTCATTCAATTCATTCCTGTTCTAAATCTTCACCTCCTCACTGCTAAAGTGTTCTAATACAGTGCAATCACAAGATTTCCATGAACACTTATTGCTACTTAGGAATGTAATCACTCTCACTCCAAAAAACTTCACCCCAATAACTTCAGCTAGTACTGTTCAGAATATCCCTCATCAACCTGCTATGGTTCTTTATAAGTAGGCTGTTCTGTTCTTTTGTAAATAAAGGAAACTCCCATAGAGTAAAACTGTTGGCGGGCTTTTATTTAAAAATAACATTCCAGAACACTCACATATGTAAGGTGCTACACACCATTTCCCTGCCGGAACAGCTGCTTCTGGGTTCCCTAGTGGTGTCTGATGTAATACGCAATCTGCCCCTCTACACATTTGCTGCTGCATGTACTAAATTCCAAGATATATGTTCTTGAACAGACGAGCTGCGGTACAGCTGATTGCTGATTGCTTAAGTCCTGAAACAGTCCAGGCTGTGGATGCATATTAACTTGTCAAAATGTGGGTGTAATTTTTAATACATTAATTAAAGTTTAAAAGTACTACACTATAGTAGCTCCTTTGTGGCTATGAGCTTATCCTTCAGATCACTAGTATTTGTGGAGCAGTGTGTTAACCCACCTGAGTGAATACCATTGAGTGGATGCACACGTTGACAGATCCGGAGGTGTTCTGACCAGATTAACCCCAAAAGAGTGTGTGAATGCTTTTTTGACCTATTGTACCTATAGGTCATATGGTTAAGGCGAGGGCACATCTTTACTTCATATGGAAACGCACTCCACTGCCCCATTTGGCACTTATTTTTGGGGGAGAGTGGGTATCTGGTTTCGCCAGGTACTCATTCCCACAGCAATCTGAGCTGGAAGTTTGGCACCTCTACTTCCCCTGCAGTCTTCTTGGACACATCACAGGTCCCAGAAAACTATGGGGCCATTCTCACAGCACAGCTCAGGCATGCACAGTAGGAAACCAGCTTTGAAGTCACAAGGCTTCACTGCATGTTTTCCTTATTTGAGATGTCAACACCTGTACCCGAAGCCGCTTGAAGAATCGTCTTGAGTGGGGACATCGCTGGATCCCAGGACAGGTAAATGTCCTTATTTTAAAAGTCAGCAGCTACAAGTATTTGTAGCTGCTGACTTAAAATGTGTAATGTTTTGAGGGAGCCTGGAGCTCTTCTTTAAGTAAGGCTATTTGGCACTGTTGCTGTATTTGTAAACACATAACATGCCACGGCAAAGAAATAATCTTGTTCCAAAGCCCTTTGATCTAATTCCCACCAGACATGATACATAGGGGTTGATTTACTAAAGCTTGAAAGTGCAAAATTTGGTGCAGCTTCACACAGAAACCAATCAGCTTCAAGGTTTTATTGTCAAAGCTTGATTGAACAAGCTGAGGTTAGAAGCTGATTGGCTAGCATGCACAGCTGCACCAGTTTTTGCACTCTCCAGCTTTAGTAAATCAACCCTTTCATGGCACATCCCCTGAAACAAGGTGGGGATCAGCTGGGATATATTTGCACCAGGTAGGAGGGGAGCAGGTACCACCTAGCCAATCCACTTCCAGATTGGTATCAATTAATGAGACATTAAGAATTCCTCGAAAGTAAGAATAAAAATGGTTGTGCCACTGCTCCAGGTCTAGGTCAACAAAGAGGTTACTGTCCCACTCCACCATGTAAGGCTGGGTTCACACTGCTGTGCAGACCAGAAGATGCACAGGACTCCTGTGCAATTCGCTCAACAGCCATCCCAGAGCTGTGTGAACCAGCTCCATTGAGAGTCGGTCACAGTCTCCTGGATGTGGGGAAAGCCACATGCAATGCGCAATATTGTGAACCCAGCCTAAGACAATTTATGTGAGGAACTGAGTAGGAGCCCATAGATCAAAGATATACCCCATTTTTGACCCACGTCTTTATTGCACCATTTCTCACAATTCATAAAGGAAGGGGGTTCCGATAAGTCTTGCCACAGTGAAAACAAAAAAAAATAGAAATTTGATGAAAAATTTTAAGATTGCAGCATTTCCAGTTTGGTAAGTCCATGCCTCAATGTGAAGGGTCCTGCCAGAGTAAAATAGTGCCCAATACAATATAGCTTCTTGTCAAACCACCATTTAATCGCCCTCGCATCCAGACCTAAAAGGGAAGTTAGAATTATTGAACAGATGAGCCAGCGTGGTAACCCCAGTAACTAGACTCCTATAACCCCGTAATCTATCCCATAGAGCTAGTGAGTATGACAACATCGTGACCAGGACTCGTTCTTTAGGTTTCGACATAATAAAAATCAATAGTGAAAGGCCAAATGACCTGCCGATTTATGGTCACCCAATTAGGCCTTTCTATTCTAGAATAAACAACAGATAATTGCATTAACTGGGCTGCCTGGTAATAAGGCCAGAGATTGGAGACTCCAAGGCCACCCAGAGATCTGTAGACAAACAACACCCCTTTCACAAGTCTATGTCTTTTCTTTCCTCATATGTAGCAAATCATTTTTGACTATAATGTCATCAGATCAGAACATCAAAATGCTACAGGCAGGGAAAGAAAGAAATATAGAAGCCTGAGTAATATGGTCATTTTAATTACCGACCTAACCAAAGCATATCAAAAAGCGACCATTTTGTGAATTCCTCCTCTATGCGCTTATACATAGCAGGATAATTAAGAGGGTAAAGCAGCAGAAAGGAGAAAGTAAGGTGGACACCCAGATCTTTATACCTTCATGGATATAAGATCTGATAAAGGAGGACAATCTATTCACCAGGACTTTCTTCAATAGATTGAGATCGTTATTGATTAATGACATTGGTCTATAATTCTCCACCTCATCCGGATCTTTCTGTGTGTTTTGATACCACTGAAATGTATGCCATATTTAAACCATGTCCAGTGCATCTCTTTTTCTCAGGGCATTAAAGGACCTTTGTGGTTGAAGGACTGCAGGGACTGCAGGACTGCACTGTGCTTCCCAAAGCAGAAGCTTATAGTTCCAGCATCCACCAGCAGCAAGCAGATCCAAGCAATTGGTTTCCACTTGATACTGGCTGCTGGGAGAGTATTTTGGTCCTCCCTTACTAGTACCTCTCACTGCAGTGTTTTGCTGCTGCCAGATTCTGTTTGCCTTTGATCCTTATCTTGTCCTTACCCCATAGCCCAGGGGTAGGCAACCAGTAGCCCTCCGGCTGTTGTGGAACTACATTTCCCATGAGGCATTGCAAGGTAGGTACAAATACTCCCAGAGGCATGATGGGACTTGTAGTTCTGTAACAGCTGGAGGGTCCCAGGTTGCCTACCCCTGCCATACCCTGTACCCAGCTGCCTTGTACCTGCTTCCCTTTGTTCCTGAACCCAGTTCTGGTTCCCCCTTCCCATCTGCTCCCTGCACCTCCAGTTTCCCCTGATTTTCTGTGTTCCCCACTTTGTGTATATTGTAAATAGTTATTTGTTAGTTAGGTTTTCTGTTTGTTAGATTGATTCATTAGGTATTCTGTCACTGGATTTATGGTTCACTTATATTTTCATGTTTGCGGTGTCCTGGAGTTTGAATAGATTTTGTTTCACTGTAAATAAATCTCACTTAAAGCATATACAGTCTGGTGCCAGTTTTCCTAAGGGTAGCCAAGCAATATTTTTACATCTATATGGAAACAAGATATATCAAAGCAGAGAAACAACCCCCCCCCCCCCCGACATCACACATGACATGTCGCCATGACTTTTTGCAATATGGTTACTTTCACACCAGTACCGCCCGAGCATTAGCGGTAAAAGATCGCTAATTTTTAGCAGCGCTCTGGCGCCGCTATTCGGGCGGAAGCAGTGAGCTTTTAACCCCCCACAAGGATTTAAAAAGGGGTTAAAAGTCCCAAAATAGTGTACAGCCACTTCGGGAGCGCTGCTCATTCATTTCAATGGGCAGGGGCAGTGGAGGAGCGGTGTAAACATCGCTCCCACATCACCCAAAATATGCGGCTTGCAGGAGATTTTTTACCGTCCTGCAAGTGCACCGCCCCAGTGTGAAAGCACTCAGGCTTTCACATTGGGGTGCATTAGGAGGCAGTTTAGAGGCGCTTTACAGGCGCTGTTTTTAGTGAAAACTGTAATGTGCCTCTGGTGTGAAAGGGGCCTAAATGTTTGAGTTCATAACATTTGTGCAATGTGCTTTAAAGCGGAGTTCCACCCAAAAGTGGAACTTCCGCTTTAAGGGAAGGTGACCCCAGACATGCCACAATTGGCATGTCATTTTTTGGGGGGGCCGGAGATCCTGTTTTCATAGGGTCCCAGGTCCACTTCCTCTCCTGGTGCCACGGAACCAGAAGGAAGTTCACCTTCCCCCTACCTCTCTGTGATCTTCTGGGACATGTCACCAAAGCCGGGTGCCCACACTTGTGATGCCGACGCCGCTGAAGGGAGGGGGAGAAGATTGACGCTGCGGGGGGCTACATAGCTGGAGCCTGGGACAGGTGAGTGTCCGATTATTAAAAGTCAGTAGCTACACTTTTTTTAGCTGCTGATGTTTAATAGGGTGGAACTCCGCTTTAAGTAAGTGATCTTTATTTATCGACTGTGCATAATTATTTTCCCCACTTACAATTATCCATTGTTACTATTTCTGTTTGGTGAGCCTGGTAAAACTGCTGACATTACCTTGGCTGACCGGTGCAATATGTTTGTTTACACATGCTCTACCTTCCCCTATCACAACAGCACTGTTTTCACAGGAGGAAGGACAATTCATTGGCTGCTCATTTGCATGAGGTCTGGTCAGGAACATTCTAAAACAGAGCAAAGACCACAGGACTTACCCTTCCTTATGCAATGCAGCATCCACAAGCTCCTCATAGGTGCAGGTTCATTATATTTAACCTTCTTGATTGGCTGTCATGGGAGTTAATTCATTCAAGGCATGCTGAGAATGCATACTGAGTTGCACATTTGTGGCCTAGTGTACAATTAGTGGAAGAGGTACTTTTACTGCATAAGAGACATACAGAATCTCTCCTGCATCAAAAGCCTTCCTGGCAGCAATGTTGGGAAAAATCCAACATTTTAACATTTTTTAAACAAAACTTGTGATGGAATTACATTTTCAACCTTGGCAAACAGACAACACCAGCACTCACTCAAAAATAAGGTTGATGTAACTTGCGATGATGTCTCCACTGAACAGATATCTCCACCACTTAACATTCCATGTCCACCTGCACATTCAATACTTTCTTCTTTTAACCCTGTTACCATAGAGGAGGTTGCTAAACTTTTTTCGAATGCCCACCTAAGCACCTGCCGCCTGGACCCCATTTTTTAGCAACTACTTTGGTCATCCTCTTGTTCTATCCTACATTCTCTAAATCACATCTTTAACCTCTCCCTCTCTATGGCATCTTCCCTAACCCTCTAAAATAGAGGTCACCAATTCGAAAGGTTGGCAACCACTGCTCTAAAACCTGCATTGATTACCCCCATTCTTAAAAAACCCTAGCTAGACCCCACCAAACTTAACAACCTAGCACCCATTTCCTTGCTTAAATTTGACCTCCTCCTCTCCTCTTTCTCTTTCTGTCAAGTTCCCCAAGGTTCAGTCTTCGGACCACCCATGGCTTCCAATACCAATTCAATGCAGACAACAACCACATCTATCTAAATACCCCTTAGCTCACCCCATCAGTATCCTTGTGCATCACTGATTTACTAATGGACATAATAGTTATGATGTCACAACACATCCTCAAACTCAATTGTTCCAAAACCAAGCTCATAATATTTCCTTCCACCTCCCTGAATTCTCCATTGAGATCAATGACACAGCTATCACTCCCACTCTGCATACCAGCGTGCTATGTGTAATCCTGGGCTCTGAACTCTCATTTTGGCCCCACATTCAATCACTGTCCAAATCTTGCAGCCTTAACATCTCCAAAATACACCCCATCTTAACCAACAACACCACAAAGTTACTCATTCACTTCCTGGTTATCTCTCACCTTGACTATTGCAGCTAACTCCTCACTGTCCTCACTGGTCTACCTTTACACAGGTTATTTCTCTTTCAGTCCATCACAAATGCTGTTGCTGGACTCATCCAACTTATCATCCATTTGGTGTCTGCTATTCCTCTCTGCCAATCCTTCCATTGGCTTCCGCACACACAACCAATAACATTTAAAGTAATACTAACAACCTACAAAGCTATCCAAAACTCTGCCCCCAGCTACATCACCAACCTTGTTTCAAAATATCAATCATCCCAAGACTTCCTGTCCTCTAGCTCCCTTATCACCTCCTCCCCTACTCTATCCATCTTTAGGTGATCCCTCAAAACCCATCTCTTCGGGTAGGCCTATCCTGCCTGTAACCAATAAACTGAACTTTTACTTTCTCCATCGGCTCATCCCTAAGAGTTATTACTTTTTGTATCACTTGACCCTTCCTTTTGGATTGAAAGCTCCAATGAGCAGGGTTCTCTGATCCCTCTTGTAGTGAAACATGATAAATAGCAAGAGCTGCGCTCACCCAACCACTAAGCTCATATATGTGATCTGTTATAGCAACCAATATGTGCAACAAAATATAGCCCGCTATTAGTGCAAATCTATTAATAAGGTGCTAATGTAGTCCAAAGCAAAGTGCCCAGTGCCATAAAAAATTTAATTTCCAAAATATGTTCCACAAGTCTTCTTAAATACAAGTGACCAGTACTCCATGCTAATCAACTTCAATACTCCAATGTGTGCTCAGTAACCTCATCCCCTTATGGGACTAAACTCACCAAAAGATGTTAACCTCCTGAGTTTACACTGAGGTAGGTCAATATGTGCTGTATCACAGCCGCACTGTGTATGCCGATATCCCAAGGATCACTGCTCTCGTATACTCAATGCCCATAAAGTAGGAAATCAGAGAGAGATCTACCTCATAGATTATCACAGAATTTGGCCTAATATCAGCCTCTTGCAGACCCTCTCAGATAAAGGTTGAGTGTTTGTGAGCAGTGATCCTTGGGGTATTGGCATACACAGCAGGGCTGTGATACAGCACATATTGGCCTACTTCAGTGTAAAGTTAGGAGGTCAACATCTTTTGGTCGGGGGTGACTGAGCACCGATTGGAGTACTGAAGTGGGTTGTCACGGAGCACTGGTCACAAGAAGACTTGTGGCACATACTTTGGCACTTTTTATGGTACCTGGAACTTTGCATTGGTCTGCATTAGCACTTTATTAATATATTTGCACTAACAGCACATATTTTATTGCAATTATTGGTTGTTATAACATATACTGTATGAGCTTAGAAGTTGCGTGAAGGCAGCCCTTATTGTTTAATGTGTTTATAACACATTATTGGGCAGCAGCTTGAGAACACTCTTTTGGGAATAAAACATTTTCTTGTGTGGGGTTTATTTTATTGATTTAACACCCTTGTTCATTGAATTGGGCAGTAACTGTATTGCCTCCCTCCATTTTGTAAAGTGCTGCATAAACTGTTGGAACTAAACAAACCATGCAATAATAATAAAAAATCATAACTATACTCACCTCTGCTCCAACAATGTCCTTAAGCTCTCTCAGAACTTAGATCATCTTGACTGGCATGTGCATGGGAGTTAATTTATCTTGGTAGTCGGCAGATGCTGGGATTGTACACTGAACTGCGCATGCAGCAGATGTCAGGATTGTACACTGAGCTGTGCATGTGTGGCTCAGTGTACAGTGTATAAACTTTGTGAGTAGGAAGGTAAAAATCCTTTATTGTAGAAGAGACATAGTGGGGTTGATTTACTAAATCTAGAGAGTGCAAAATCTGGTGCAGCACTGCATAGAAATCAATCAGCTTCCAGTTTTTTTTGTCTAAACTTAATTGAACAAGCTGAAGTTAGAAGCTGATTGGCTACCATTCACAGCTGCACCAGATTTTGCACTCTCCAGTTTTAGTAAGTCAACCCCAATATGTCTCTTCGGTGGTAATAAAAACAAAAAACTCTCTGCTCACAAATTTTAACATTTTGCCTAAAGTTACACTTTAAACATTAGTGTTTTTTTACACAGTGTCTATTAAAATTAAAAAAATAGTCATGCCTGCTTCAATATGGCATTTGAAATCAGTTGAGCTTCTGTTTCTGTAATATGAAACAAGACTTTAAATGGGGAATTGGACAAAGTCATTCAAAAAGTTTATTCCGTAAATGAATAAATTAGAAGCTTCAATCAACAAAATGTGCATTTAATTATAGAAATTGTGAATGATATCGTGCCCAAGATGTAAAACTATTAAAAATCCTTAGCTGAGTACAGATGTTTTATGTGCTTTTAATTTGTAGACTTAATTGATTGCAATGTTTTGCCTATAAACCAGCTGGCTGTTTTTATTAAGTCATCTGTCACTTACTTTTCACAACAAAAAGTAATGTAATTGTAGATGAACAGTTACTACTTAAATTGTTTAAATGGAATCCCTTACTGACATTTAGTTTGCAAATGTGTGTTTCTGTGTATCATAAACAACTGCCATGTTTTTTCCTTTTTGAAAATAATGTTTTCAACTTTAATTCATCCTTTTTTTTTACTTTTTGTACTGATAATCCTCTACAACCTTTTTCCGTGTGCATGCTCTTCAGTGGTGGCCGCATGCCATTGCTCAAGGTTGGCTTTAAGGTGACAACTTTGGAAAATGCCTGTGTAATAAGCATGAGCATGGCTGCTTATATTGTCAACTGGAAGCACATGTGACTTGGTGACAAACATAGTAGAGCAACAGGGAGTCTTATCACATTTAACAGTAAGTACATGAAGGTCTTCATGGTATGATTATCCAGTGTTGTTTTAAGTACTTGAAGTCTGGGGCAATTTTTTAATTATTCAGACATGTTAAAATCAGCATTTTATACAAAAAAAAATATTTAAACCACCAAACAATCATATTGTTTCTGAAAGCAAAGGCCTTGTAGAATAAAATGTGGTAGTTTCAAACTTGCTTTTGATTCATTCCGATTGTGCTTCCCTGAACATTCAATTGTCAGCTTTAATAAAAAGGTACCAAGGTCATGGCTGAGCTTGTTTTACCAACTTGAAGTGCCTGCCATCTATATACAGCAAACAGATGGCAAGTTGGTTAAAGAAAGGTGCAGATTTAAAAAGATTCAAAATTATGTTTGAAATGACATTAGTTTATTAATGATTCCAAGATATTTCAGTAACTGGGTTAAATTTACTTTATTGAAAATAATTGCAATACTTGTCGGGAGGGGGTACACTTCCAAAGAGCTTAAGTAAATCTGTCATATAGAAAGCAAATACACAAGTTTCTGCAAACACTCTCAACCCAAGCTGCTGTGTAATACAGAAATTGCCATTCGTGCTTGGATAGGACCCCTAACATATGGAAATGGTCCAATAGAGTTTTCAACTCCTGCTTATATAAGCTTACCGGGTCACCCTTCAGCTTCTCATATGTGCTTGCATCCTCTAGGAGCCTTCTTGCTTCTTTCAAGTAATCTTGTCGGTTCTGGATAACCAGACTACCTCCTTTGTCTGATTGTCTAATAACGATAGAGTCGTTATTTTTGATAGAGTCCAAAACTCTTTTTTCCTCTAAGGACATGGTAGGTGAATGACCACCTGTGGTGTCACTGCAGAATTTGACCATTTCGGAATATACTAGATCATAATAAGTGGAGATGAACTTGCCTTTGGCCCAGTGCGGGTGAAAAACTGATTTGTGCCTAAAATGGGTGTGGGCCACAGGGGCAATACAAGCGGCACTGGAGGGAAGCTCTATTACAGGCATATCTGGGTCATGTGCCCCTTCGGACCACAACTCCTTGAGTATTGCCAATGCTCCATAGTCTTGATCCTCACTGGTAGACTCTGGGGGGTCTGAAGCTCTATCTGTACTCTCAGTCCCTTCTTTCATGGCAAAGTACCGTTTGGGGGTAAGATTGCGTGTAAATCTATTGAGGTCATTAAAGAGTTCAAAGGGATCCGGGGGGTCCGGGGGTTGGGTGGGGCAAAGTTAAGACCCTTACGTAATAACCCCAATTCAGCCTCACTAAAGGTTGTAGAAGAGAGGTTATAGATTTGCCACAGAGTGGATGGTAGTCACACACCTGAAAAAGTGAGTATTTCTTCCTTTTGGTGTACATGTTTTTGGGCAAGATACTTTACATATGAGAAAGATTTCTCCTTTTAATGCAATCAATACCTATTTAACATACAATTTTTAAACAGTTTTTTATGAATTTTTTTTTGTGTGTGTGTGTGTGTTGCTACTGTGTATTTCTTTGCACCCTCCCCAAATGAATTGGTCAAGTGAATGATTGGTAACTGACCAATTTGCAAGGTGATTGAACTTTAAGTCTCCCCTGGTCATTTTATGTATATATACCACTCGGTCTGGCAGTCCAGACTAGCACAGCTCTGAGGAAGGGGGTGCGCCCCCGAAACGTGTCAGCTGTTACCCCACCTTGTGCTCATTCATCTACCCATTTGCATCATCTCGCTTTGGTTTTATGGCTTTGTGATACCACATTGTGGTTTTGTGAGTATTCATTTTTAAACTCTTTTACAATTCTAATACATTTTTATGGTAATGCACTAGGTGCGTGCGCCTCCCTTTCTGTTTTGTTTTTTAGTATCTTTCAGATCACCCTGTCCGAGGGGGGCAGCACACATTTGGTGTTTTATTCCTTGATGCTCCGGTTGCCTTTACTCCGAAGGTCTTTTAGCGCTGGAAATTACTTTTTTCTTTAGGGCACCAGTACACAATATAACTTTTACAGTGAATGGTCTATATCAATATTAACAGGAAGTAACACATGGAAATACTGGTACCCTGTGAAAAAAAAACGGAAAGGAAAGATATGGGGGAAGTGTGCGAGGGAGGGATAAGAGGGGCAAAGGGAGGAGGCTGATGAGGGCAGGGAAAGATTGAGAAAGGGGGACAGAATGCCAGACAATAAGTGACATTACAATCTTCAGTTAAATAACAGTGCAATTAGGGTTGGTGAGCCAGGAATCCCCAGGAAGCGTGGAAATTCTTATATGTTAGTGATGTGATCGCTAGTATTTTTTCCATTTCACACTGGTGATTCAACGCTTGAATGACTTCTCTATGAGACGGGAGATCAGGGGATTTCCAATTTTTTGTAATATTCGTCTTAGCTGCTAAGAGGAAGTGTATTATTATAGTATGGTATTTTGAATGGAATTCATGGATATTGAGGTGCAATATGGCCAGGCCTGGGTTAGATTTAATGCTCTGGTTGCATACATCAGAGAGGATTAAAAACATTTTGTTCCAGTAAGATCTTAGTGATCTGCATGACCATAGTGTGTGTAATAGTGTTCCTTCACCACAGTTTCACCAGCATAGAGCCGATTGTTGAGGAAATATTTTGGCTATTCTGGACAGTGTGAGGTACCAGGAATGCATCACCTTTTGGAATTGCTTCCAATGGGTTATGCATTTCGAAACGGCGTATGTGGTGCTTAACGCCTTTTTCCAGTGGGCATTTGAGAAGTCCATACTCAGGACCTAATCCCATTTCAAAATAGTTTCAGTTTTGGAGAAGAAGCCTTGGGTACAGTAATTTTTGTAAAATAAAGATATGCCTTTGGCTGATGCTGCAGATTCCTCAAAGTAGGTGACAACTGAAAGCGGGAGGTTCAATTTTGGAGGGATTGGGTGATTATGTAGGAACGATCTTACTTGTATATACTGAAAGTAATATGTGGGCGATAGGGAGCATTTGGATTGTAAATAGTCAAACTGGTAGAGCTTTTGAGGATTTTCCCCCTGCTATAGGTCCCCAATAAACTCAATACCATTGCTTTGCCACTTTTTGAGGTCTAAACCAGGGATAAAATAGTGAAGAATCGCAATGGGAATCTTAATTGTGGAGCGAGGTTCTGTAGGAAGCGAGTCTAGGTTAATGTCTTTCCAGGTATATAGAGTTATCAATGTTGTTGGGGGTGCGCCCAGTTTTGCAGCCAGTAAGGCTGTTTTTAAGTCATTTTGTGGAACATTTAGAGATTCTTAGTCCAGCACGCATGCCTTATAATATGCCGTTACATTGGGGACTCCCATACCACCGAGTTTCCTGTGTCTTGCCATAATGTTTAATGTGCATCTGGGAGGTTTGTGGTTCCTCTTTGTACTGCTGCTAGGAAGGTTTTGGGTAGTGGGATGATCACTGTTCTAAAGATATACAATAGCTTGGGAAATGTCAACATTTTAAGCGTTGTTATTCTGCCCATCATGTTTAACTCTAATGATTTCAATTTAGATGCTGGGGACTAAAATCATTTGAGTTGACTAAAATTCATTTTAGTCGTCTAAAATCGAATGGGTGTAGTTAAATTGTAATGCATTATTTAAATATTCCTCTACAATTTCCAAACTCAGTATATACTGCTGGAGTGAAAAATCCAATATGTAATTATTTATGGTATTGAGGTATGTACATGCACTACAGGCCAGTGTTAATATTGACATCAAATTTCAATTTTGTTTTAGTCTTAGTCTTTTGACTAAAATGGCATTTTAGTTTTAGTCCCATTTTAGTCTTTTGACTAAAAAGGCATTTTAGTTTTAGTCGTATTTTAGTCATCTCAATTGTTTTAGTTTTAGTAATATTTTAGTTGACTAAAATGGTATTAAGTTAGTCGACTAAAACGTTTTAGTCGGTTTTAGTTGACGAAATTAACACTGGTACATACATAGAAAGAAAGAAACATAGAAAAGTGACGGCAAAAAAAAAGACTGAGTAGTCCATCAAGTCTGCCCCTTTTTATTTTTTTTAAATTTTTTTTTTTTTTTTGTTTTTTTTTTTTGTTTTCACATTAACCTTGTTGCCTGACTATAGATTTATGTTTATCCCAAGCATGTTTGAAGCCATTTACCGTTGACTGTCTCACAACCTCTGTTGGTAGTTTATTCCAATCATCAACCACCCTTTCAGTAAAATAATACTTTCTAAGATTAGTTTTGAACTTCCTTCCAGTTAGTTTGAGGTCATGTCCCAGTGTTCTTTATTTTGGTTTCATATTGAAAAGACTGCCCTCCTGAACTTTATTCACCCCCTTGATGTATTTAAAGGTTTCAATCATGTCTCCCTTCTCCCTTCTTTCCTCCAGACTGTACATATTAATTTCCTGAAGTTGCTCTTGATATGTTTTATCCCCCAGACCTTTCACCATTTTTGTTACCCGTCTCTGAACTCGTTCTATCTTATCAATATCTTTTTGTAAGTGAGGTCTCCAGAACTGGATACAGTATTCTAAGTGAGGTCTCACTAAAGATCTATGAAGAGGAATCAGAACCTCCTTCCTCCTGCTGGTGATCCCTCTACTGATACATCCCAGAATTCTATTTGCTTTTCCCACTGCCTGGTCACACTGTTTGCTCATTTTGCAATCATTTGAAATAAGCACCCCCAAATCTTTTTCTTCTGTAGTGCTGGCTAACACTGTACCCCCAATGCTGTACTCTCTAAGGGGATTATTTTTCCCTAGATGCATTATTTTACATTTCAAAATATTGAACCGCAGTCTCCACTGCTTTGACCAATCTTCCAGCACTGCCAAATCATGTTCCATGTTACAGAAACCTCCAGGGATATCAACCCTATTACACACCTTTGTATCATCAGCAAAGAGACATACCTTGCCCAACAAACCTTTAGTTATATCACTTAAAAGGTTAAATAGAACAGGACCCAGTACAGAGCCTTGTGGTACCCCACTAGTGACTGGTCTCTGCTCTGAGTGAACCTCATTTATAACCACACTCTGGGATCTATCCTTTAGACAACTGCATATCCACTGAACCACCCAAGGGTTAAGTCCCAGTGAGTCTCGTCTC
>BLSH010009260.1:234651-267151 GCA_018402905.1 Glandirana rugosa | reverse complement strand
ACTTTACAGCCCTTTCATGTTTATGGGGGGTTTACTGGTGTAAAACTTTTCATCAGTAAGGTTCCATAAATCGTTCTCCGTACCGCTCAAAAAACTTCAACATGAAAAAAGGGTGTTAAGAACCCTTTTAATTCTTTAATAATAAAAAAAAACGTGTTTTAACAGTTTTGTTGTGCAATAAAGAGTGTGTGTCGTATACGAATGAAGGTTAACGTGGGGTTTTATGTAAGACGATGACAGGGGCTCATACCGCTATGGTGTACACACTCTGAAAAAGTGTCGGACCGGTGTATCTCCCTGCATGTTGGACCTCTCTATGTGGCCAGGCTGTGAAAAAGTCTCACACATGTGGTATCGCCATACTCGGGGACAGTAGCAGAATGTATTTTGGGGTGCAATTGGAAGTAAGCATATGCTGTGTGTGAGAAATAACGTGTTGTTTTGACAATTTTGTGCAAAAAAAAATAATAATTTCTTAATTTTCCCAAGAATTGTGGGAAAAAAGTACAACTTCAAAAAACTCGCCATGCCTCTTGCTAAATACCTTGGAATGACTACTTTTCAAAATGTGGTCATTTGGGGGGTATTTGTACTTTCCCGACATTTCAGGGCCTCAAGAAATGAGATAGGCCATCAGTGTATCAGGTGTGATCAATTTTCAATGATTTGCACCATAGTTTTTAGACTCTATAACTTTCACACAGACCAAATAATATACACTTATTTGGGTTATTTTTACCAAAGATAGGTAGCAGTATAGGTTTTGGCCCAAATTTATGGACAAAAATTACTTATTTGCAAAATTTTATCACAGAAACGAAAAAAAGTGTTTTTTTTTCAAAATTTTCGCTCTTTTTTTAATTATGTCGCAAAAAATAAAAAACCCAGAGGCTCTTAAATACCACCAAAAGAAAGCTCTATTTGTGTGAAAAAAATGATAAAAATTTTGTTTGGGTGCAGTGTAGCATGAGAGAGTAATTGTCATTCAAAGTGTGAGAGCGCTGAAAGCTGAAAATTGGTCTGGGCAGGAAGGGGGTATAAACGTCCGGTATTGAAGTGGTTAAGAACAGTCTTAAAGCAATATGCATATTTTGGTATAGGTCAGTTGAGTCTTCCTCATGAAATAGTCTGCATATTCTTGATAGTGGAATGGTTTTGCGCTCAGGCTCCATGAAACCCTTTAGGTGCCTACTGAGTTTGATGCATTCTTCTATTAAATCCTCTTCCAAATCATCATTAAATGACTTTAAAAGATTAGCAGCACTTGTAGAAATTTCTGGAAGAGTTGAAGTATGAATCCTTTCCAAAAAACTGAAACGATCAAACAGTCGTGAGTAAGCCTCCCTTTGTTGCCTCAACTCTACAAGCAGTTCATCTAAGAGAACATTAAACATATTTATGCAAAAAATCTCTTTGCCTGTTTCAATTATTTAGCTTTCTTTCTTTTAATCAAATCTGTGGTTGTATTTTTTTCTCTGTCTAATGTCATGTTCATATTCATCAAGAACACTCATCGCCTTAGAAAGGTTTTCATGGTGTTCAAGATTGTCTCGCAGGTTTGCTATTAATTCTTTCACAAAATTGTACAATTGAACAACTTTTTGAGGTCAATGTGAACACACTGTAACTTCATGCTCACAGCTTTAAACCTTTTTAGAATAATTCCCCATACATTTGCCATTATGGCAGTCTCAAGTCGATTTATCATATTAAAAAGATATCTTGCCTCATTCTTTGTTTTTATTTTCTCATAAGTATCTTTTGAGATTTCTTCTAGAGCTTTTAAAATATCTATCCATCCTTTTCTAAGAGACAGAAATGCATCCTGTCTTGCTGGCCAATGTGTTTGAGATAAACTTTTAACAATAGGTGTTCCGGGCCTCAAATAGGACATCAAAACACTACAGCGATGGGTGGACGCTGTAAAAAAATTATACAACCACTGCAATTTTTTAAAAAATGAAGGTGTTTCATGACAGCATTCTACAATCCCTGATGCCACAAGATTGAAGGAATGGACATGCACATGGCACATATTTGGCTAATGGATTAATATTCTTGATCTGAGCTTGAACACCCGAGTATGCACCAGACATATTACGTGTATAGTTGAGCAGACACCTGGATGTTCAGGCTCGGCGGGTTCGGCCGAAGTTTGCAAAAAAGTTTGAGTTCGGCCCCAGACTTGACCCGAACTTGACCCCGAACCCCATTGAAATCAATGGTGACCCGAACTTTTGGGCACTAAAATGGCTCTAAAAAAGTCCTGGAAAGGGCTAGAGGGCTGCAAAAGGAAGCAAAATGGGGAGACAATGTGAAGGAACTGGAGGCATTGTCAGCCACCCAATCTACTATCGCCTGTACTTGTTCTGGCCTCACCATTCGTTGAGCGGCATTCGGGCCTACCATATAACGTTGAAGGTTCTGTCGGCTACTCGCACCTGAGGAAGGTGTTTCAGTTGTGTGTGTAGCTGGCACAGATCGATCACGTCCTCTCCTTGCAACAGGAGCTTCACCAACACCACCAACACCAGCAGCACTCCTCATTCTGGTCGCAAATGTACTATTTAGCACAAATTTATATTATTTTTTAAACCGGCAATGTAGACACACTTTTTAATTTTGTGCAAGAAATGCACAGCAAGGTGCAAATGTACTATGTAGCACTATTATTATTCTTTTTTTTTAAACCAGCAATGTAGACGCACTTTTTATTTTTGTGCAAGAAATGCACCGCTGGCCGCAAATGTAGTATTTAGAATATTTTTTTTTTCAAACCAGCAATGTAGGCGCATTTTTTATTTTTGTGCAAGAAATGCACCGCTGGCCACAAATGTAGTATTTAGAATATTTTTTTTTTTTTTAAACCAGAAATGTAGACACACTTTTTAATTTTGTGCAAGAAATGCCCCGCTGGCCGCAAATGTAATATTTTGCACAAAAAAAAAAAATATTTTAATTTGTCTAACTGCAATGTAAAAGCAGTATTTAAATATGCCAAAATGTTGCTAACTGAACTAACAGAACACACACAAGCAGTTTCAAGTGCACTGCACTTGCAAAAATGGCTGCAAATGCCCACCTAACAAACAGAAAAATTGCTTAGGTTTTATATGAGGCACTTTGCTTAGCAAATAAAATGTACTCTAGGACCCACCCACCAATAAATCGCTGTTTTTAACAGATTTTCTAAAGCTAATCTGTCCCTCACACCAGCAGCAGCATCCTCTCCCTACACTAGTATGAAATGATTTTCTAAAGCTAATCTGTCCCTCACAGCAGCAGCAGCAGCATCTCCCTACACCAGTATGAGATGATGTGACATGCAGCACTACGTGACTCCAGCTTATATAGAGGCTGGATCACATGATGCACTGGCCAATCACAGCCATGCCATTAGTAGGCATGGCTGTGATGGCTTCTAAGGGCAAACGAGTGAAACGCTTGTTGATTGGCTGCCCTGCAGCTATTCAACAGGCGCGAAAAAATACCCAAACCCCCAACCCGAACCCGGACTTTTTCTCAAATGTCCGGGTTCTGGACACGGACCCCCTAAAGTCCGGTACGAACCTGAACTTTAAAGTTCGGGTTCGCTCAACTCTAATTACGTGTATTGTCATAAGACTGACCATGATAACCCCATAAAACTCTCGACATCTGTAACATCAGGCCTAATGTATCTTAAGATAAATGACAGTTGGTCCACATGGGGATATCAGTAGTGGAATCAATGCTAATTCCAAATTACTTAGCTGTCTTAGCTTCACTGATAATTTGTGTGATCAATTTGTCTCTGATCAATAGGATTATTTCCTCATAAACAATTCTAGAGAGGCAAGATGTATGACCACAACTAACCTTTCCATGTTCTTTCAAATGTTGCAATAACAATGGGTCAAACTGTGCAAGTAGTTCTAATACACCAAGGTAATTGCCATTATTTAGACTACCTAAGTGTTTAACAGTGTCAAGAAATGGTAATCCACGTATGGCAAGAGTCTTCACTGTGGCTCACACATGTTTTAAAACATTTCTCCACTAGGGCCTTTCCTCTTTCATCTGCTCAACCATAAATCTATCAATTCTACCCCGGGCACATCCTCTAACTTTCATAGCAACAACAGATGATATATGGTGCTGTGAACATTCATGAATTTGAATTCTACCAGTAGCATTTTTCCAGTCATTAAAACCTGATGAACTTGTGAGTGCATTCAGTTGGTCACCAAAAAGTAAACATGGTACACAATAGACAGAACCATTACTTGCTGAATAAACCAGCCAAGATCTATTTTTCAATGCACAATTTTTCATCATCCTTTAAAAAAGGTAATGTGTACAAAATCTAACAATATTATCTCCATATATCCTTTTTGAATCACTAAAATCTACAATAGTATTTTGCAATATTCCATCATGCAGTGCAATATGATCTCTAGTTTGTTCATTAATGATCCACATGGATGGACCATCAGATGTTAGTGCTGTCGTGCATGTACACATTTTCACTGCAACCGCTGGTCCAGAACTATATTCTGCTTCACCAGATTCCAACCCAGAAGATGTTGTAGGTGTTTCAATTGAGTCAACATGCGTTTCAGCATCTCCAATAACATAATTGTGCATCACAAGTCCTTCTACAGTGTCATTACTGTATTTCCCTTATTCTGCAATCAAAGTTACATCAGAAGATTTTGAAGTGTTTGGACCGCCAAAATAAGAGTTTTTCCAACTTTTTCGTTTTTGATTCACTCACGCTAGCTGGTACATGCACTCTGCCTAAAGCAATAACATATATAAAGCATAAGTTGCAGAGTATCTGGAACTGAAATATTTGCACTTATTTCTGGAACCCTAGAACATTGATGGCATTACTTATGCATCTAGACCACCAAAACTATTTTATTTTTTGTGGTCCATAAGTTGAATAAAAGCAAACATATAAACATACCAAATAACCAGTACTCTGACAAAAACTGAATGTACTAAGCCTCACAGCAGGCATTATTACAGTGAAACAGAAGCATAAAACCATTTTGGACAAAAGCAATAAACTACATTGACAACCTTAACAGAGGAAATCTTTCATAATTTGCAATTGCCAGAAAGCAGTTTAGGTAGTATTTTATCAAAATAATACAATGGAAGATACTGTACCATAAAGTCTGTGCTCTACAACTCTCAGTATGCTTAGCCAACCAAAGGACCAAAAACACTACATACTGTATACCACAAGTATAGCAAATTATCTGTATTGACCCTGTGTATATCACAAAGCTGGCAATTATTGGTATGAGTCCCAGTACTTTCTGTATATAAGCTGTTGAGTCTCAGAAAGATACAAGTAAATTGCAAAACAGTTCTTAAATGGTTTCACTACTTATTCTGGGAGGGGGCCAGGATACTCTTGGCACCATAACCACCACAGTAATCTGTAGTGATTATAGTGATATTGGAATGTTTCTTGTCGCATGCTCACTGAAGTGGGTATGGAGAACAGAGGCTAATAGTTGCTTTCATATATGACACGGAGTAATCTATTTACAATCAGGCCTTTCTTTCTTTATTTTCTTCTCTGTTCTTCTCACCTTCTTGTTGCCTTTTTGACTCCTTCAGCTCTGCTGGAGGGGTTTCCAGGGGGAGGCTGCACCACATCACTGTTCATTTTGCACTGTGATTGGCTGTGCAGTTTAGACCATTTGCAACAGAACACCATACGCTGCTGCACTAAAGTCATTAGGCAGCTCTTGGATCATCGCCGCATTAATACTAAGGGATGAGGTGCCATTTACAGTATTGGTGGGTGGTTGCATCACGTGTCACTGTACCTGTGTTTGATGCTGCAGCAAGACCACAGCAGGTAGCAGCCCACAATATATATACAGTATCTCACAAAAGTGTTGTGAGTGAGCATTATCACTCTAGGACAGGCTATATACAGTATTTCACAAAAGTGAGTACACCCCTCACATTTTTGTAAATATTATATTATATTTTTTCATGTGACAACACTGAAGAAATGACACTTTGCTACAATGTAAAGTAGTGAGTGTACAGCTTGTATAACAGTGTAAATGTGCTGTCCCCTCAAAATAACTCAACACACAGCCATTAACTTCTAAACCGCTGGCAACAAAAGTGAATACACCCCTAAGTGAAAATGTCCAAATTGGGCCCAATTAGACATTTTTCCTCCCCGGTGTCATGTGATTTGTTTGTGTCACAAGGTCTCGGGTGTGAATCAGGAGCAGGTGTGTTAAATTTGGTGTTATCGCTCTCACTCTCACATACTGGTCACTGGAAGTTCAACATGGCACCTCATGGGAAAGAACTCTCTGAGGATCTGAAAAAAAGAATTGTTGCTCTACATAAAGATGGCCTAGGCTATAAGAAGATTGCTAAGACCCTGAAACTAAGCTGCAGCATGGTGGCCAAGACCATACAATGGTTTCACAGGACAGGTTCCACTCAGAACAGTCCTCGCCATGGTCAGCCAAAGAAGTTGAGTGCACATGCTCAGCATCATATCCAGAGGTTGTCTTTGGGAAATAGACTTATGAGTGCTGCCAGCATTGCTGCAGAGGTTGAAGGGGTGGGAATCAGCCTATCAGTGCTTAGACTATATGCTGCACATGGCATCAAATTGGTCTGCATGGCTGTCATCCCAGAAGGAAGCCTCTTCTAAAGATGATGCACAAGAAAATCTGCAAACAGTTTGCTGAAGACAAGCAGACTAAGGATGTGGTCTTGCTGCAGCACCAAACACATGTACAGTGACAATCCTGCCGTTCTCTTAATATGGGAATCACAATCATCATTTTCATATGTAGGCACATGTGCAACATGCATTTATATTTGTACGAATGTGTACATGGGGACAAAGGGCCTTAACTTTTTTTTTTTGGCATAGATTTGGGTTTTTTTAACTTATTTCATTTACTACTATCCCAAAGGGGGCTGACAAGGAACTTTTCATGATGAAAAGGAAAAGTTTTCTTTTAATGACACATCAGGGGTCTGTTAGAGCCCTAATGTCTCCAGTGCACTTCATTGTTTCTTTCCCAGCCACAGCAGCTACTGGAAGTTACAGAGCGCATGCCACTTCATTTAGTGAAGAGATGATCAGCGAACAGATGTTCACTGATCCCCCATTGCTCTTCCCACTGATGTCCACCATGAGTGTCCTAGGCACCCAGTAGAAGCAATGGAGCCTGGGATACGTAGTGGGGGAATTAAGCAAGGGGTGCTGTACATTGCCACTCTGAATGTCCACAAGAAATCTAACAGCCAGCTGAGGAAATAAACACTCACTCCCAGCTGCTATAGCTGCCAGGAGAGTGTGTATATGGCACTGTTGCTGCCAACATAAGCCTTATGCGACAACAACAGTTAACCACTTGCCGACCAGCCACCGTCGTTATACAGTGGCAGGTCGTCTCTCCTGTGTGAACCGCCATAGGTGTACGTCAGTCAATGCATGGGAGATAGAGGGTGCATGCGTCCAGCGGACTCGATGTCTGCCAGTAGCCCGTGCGTGGTGTACAGAGGCAGAACAGGGATCTGCCTATGTAAACAAGGCGGATCCCCGTTCTGCCACATGACATATCAGAGATCTTCTGTTCCCAGTGATTGGTAACAGTCATCTCTGTCATGTCCCTGGCAGCCCATCCCCCCTACAGTTAGAACATACCTAGGGAACACAGTTAACCCCTTGATCTCCCCATAATGTTAACCCCTTCCCTGCCAGTGTCATTTATACATTTATCAGTGCATTTTTATAGCACTGATCAATGTAATAATGTCACTGGTCCCCACAAAGTTTTCTTTGGTGTCAGATTTGTCCGCCACAATGTCACAGTCCCACTCAAAATTGTAGATCGCTGCCATTACCAGTAAAAACAATAAAAAAAAAAGTCCCTAAATCTATCCCATAGTTTGTAGATGCAATAACTTTTGCGCAAACCAATCAATATGCGCCTATTGAGATTTTTTTTTAATAAAAATATGTAGAAGAATATACTGATGAATACATTTTTTTTTATTGGATATGTATTATAGCAGAAAATTTAAAAAATGGTTTTATTTTTCAAAATTGTCACTCTTTATTTCTTTATAGCGCAAAAAATAAAAAGCGCAGAGGTGATCAAATACCACCAAAAGAAAGTGCTAGTTGTGGGGGGAAAAAGGACATCAATTTTGCTTGGGTACAGCATTGCACAACCGTGCATTTCTCAGTTAAAGCGACAGTGCCGTGTCACAAAAAATGGCCTGGTCAGGAAGGGGGTAAATCCTTCCGGAGCTGAAGTGGTTAAAAGAGCCTTTACAATAAAAATGAACAACATTTTTGTTTGAATTCTGGTGTGAACTTGTTGGCTGTAATATTTAGGGACATTGGAAGGGATATCTCACCAAGCTCTCTGCCTCCTTTTGTAGCCTGCCTGGTTTTATGCAGAATAGCAATGTCACAAACCCCTAGTGCCGGCATGTCAATCTCAGTTGAAACAGTGGGGCTAACTGAGAGAACTTTAGGTGGCACACTATGTCTACTGAGGGCCAGACCTACTTAATACTAGAAAAATATTATGGCGCTTTGGAAATAAAACATTATGGTAAAAGTTGCAGCTTATAGAAAAGGGGTCATTAAACATATCCTGGTGTATTATCTGCAAAATTATGGAAGAATGTGTACCTTTTCAACCAGATATCTTTTTTAACCCTTAACTTCTTAGGACCACAGAGAAGGAGCAAGAGGACCACATGTAGCCTATAAAACACCAGTTTTACATGCTTGTCCAAAAGACTCCATGCAATGCTTGGAACAGAGCCAAACCAACTGGTAGGTTTTGGAGCAAGTAGAGATACCTACCTGCTTTCCTGACACCTTATTTGCTCAACCATGGCCAAAAAAAAAGAAATTCCTGGCATAGAGGTACATGAATTTGATTGTAGAGTATGATGTGTCTGCACAGGTAATTTGTACACTACTATTATAGCTTTAATATGCAGTTTTTATGGAAATTACTTATATTACGTTTTAGAAAATGTTTAAGGACTTATTTTATTAAAGAGAACTGAATGATTACAATCTGTAGTGTACCTGGAAAAAAATTTACATTGTTACCAAAAAAAACTGAGAGATTGAGGCCACTGAAATCATGCATATATTCATGTAAATAAAAATAAACGAATGCCCTAAATAAGTCACAAGCGTGGAGGCCTTTGAAAGCAGAAAAATAAAATTGTTAGGTACCTTAATTCAAAAGAGAACAAAAATCACAAAAACTTTGATTCAATTTGCTTTAACTGGAAAAAGAACCTGCAGACCTCTGATTTCATTGGATAAAACTCTGGATCAATATTTCCTTATGTATACAGTATGTATAGCAGTAAGCAACATGTTATATTTTGTTTCCTTCCCTGTTAAAATAAGTAAGTATTTTTTTAAAACAAACTTATGTGTCTGATAGGACTACATTTTATGGAGAATTATTACACATTTCACAGCTCCTACGATAAAAGAAAATATTAGCAGCTTAAAAGTAAGTCTTTTTTGTATGTTGGAAGGTACAACCCCATGTCCTTGTGGAAACTTTAAAGATATACCCCAATTACATGTAAAAGTTAAAGCGGTTGTAACCCTAAAAAAATATTTATTTATTTTCTTGTTCCTTTAAAGCACGATAAACAGCATAGTGCTTCTGCAGTGTCATTTGTCCCATTGTTGTGAAATAAGGTATTTAGCTTCGTAATTGAAAAAAAAAATACACACACGCTGCACTGTATAATTTGCTATAACAGAGGGGATACCACTAATTGTCCTCAGTGACTTTACAACCACTTTAAGTCACCTTGAGCACTGTTTATCTCCTCAGAGCTTTAGTTCTCCAACTAGACATAGCTGCACTAGCCCACTCAACACTTACCCTGATTATTGCATTGATAAGTGCTATAAAAATGCAGTGATCAATGTATAAATGACACTGACAGGGAAGGGGTTAACACTAGGGAGCGATCAAGGGGTTAACTGTGTTCCCTGGGTGTTTTCTAACTGTAGGGGGGGTGGGCTTCCTGGGATAACAAAGAGATCGCTGTTCCCGATCACTGGGAACAGCGGATCTCTGAGATGTCCTCTGTCAGAACGTGGATCTGCCTTGTTTAGATCTCTGTTTTGCCTCTGTGTACCGTGACCGCGGGTCGCTGGCGGCCATCAAATCCATGGGACCCGCGGCATGCAGCGGGTGCATGCATTAGCAGTTTGACATGCGTGGACCGCCATGTGGGTTCACGCAATAGAGCCGACCTGCCGCCGTATATATACAGTGGCCGGTCCGCAAGTGGTTAAAATGCAACCTAATTTTGTTCTATTCTTTACCCTCCAGCACTGTAAAATCCTACTAGACCTTTTGGTACATGATTGGCCTGGGCAGCTGTGTTTGTTATAATTAACTAATTAATAATTAATTAATTAAATTAAGTTTGTACTGTGCAGGCAGATCTTCATAATCAATTGTAACTAGATTTGAACACTGTCTGTCCTAACAAATGGTTAAAGGTTTAGAAGCTTGGCTTCTTGGATTGCATGTTAACAAGAGGGAGATAATGTTGTCCCTAGGACAGATTCATTCTCACATTGTTTAAAAATCCTTGCAGTCATTTTTTTACATGCTTTGTGAATGGGGACACGTAACAAACATATAGTGGTTTTCCGAAATATGACTGCAAAAGTTGAAATTTGCTTTAAGATGCTGCTTTGCCAATGATTTATATGGGCAGAAAAGTACTTCTGACATAGTCAAAAGCCTTCATTCAATCCAATTCATTATGGGAAGCCATTCTCCACAGCATTCGGAATCCACTGATCGCCAGAGGACCGATAGGATATCTGGCACCACCTGACCAGACTGAGGACAACTGTAAAAAAGGTTTGCACACGGTTTTGTTTATTTTTGAAAGGGCTGAGCTGCTCTAATGGGGTAGAGAAGATAAAAGGGAATAACATACTCGGAAATGGCTTTAGCCTTAAAATTATTGGCATTGCCTGAAGCACCAAATTTGAATGCATCAATTTTCTGACCATAGCGAATAAAGAAAATATATACAAATTTACAATATACAAGGCACCAATCACCACCTCAACACGGGGATTAGACAACATCTGCGTAATCAGGCTAACGCGTTTCCAGGGCGTACCCTCTTCCTCAGAGCCTACAGAGCCTAATCCCCGTGTTGAGGCGGTGATTGGTGCTTCTGAGGAATCCCCTCATCATTTATTACGATGCCTTATATATTGCTCCGTTTGTGAGTATGTTTTTAATATATTTTATAATTTAATCAATGGTCTTATGGTATTGCACTAGGTCGGTGCGCCCCCTCTTGTGTGTTTTTCTATAGTTTCTTATGGATGCCCATGGTCCTGAGGAGGGCAGCAAGACCACCAGGTGCTAAGTGTGTATCACATTTACAAAGAACTTTCGTGGTGCTCTCTTGGTTTCCTTGGCTGTTGGATCCGAGCGCGGGAGTTGCTTTTATCTTAATCTTTATTCTGCAGTGTGAATGAGGCACATAGAAAACAACAGTTTTTATGTGCACTTGCAGTCACTGGCATTTATCCAGTGTGTTAAGACTCAACTTGAATGACTTCACTGCTTGTAAATTTTGATTATGAATTGCTCTACAGTAGTTGTAACTATGAAGGTCTGCGTGAGCCTAATATAAACCTGCTTAGTAACAATACAGTTTCTCACAAAAGTGAGTACACCCCTCACATTTTTGTAAATATTTTATTACATCTTTTCATGTGACAACAATGAAGAAATGACATTTTGCTACAATGTAAAGTAGTGAGTGTACAGCTTGTATAACAGTGTAAATTTTCTGTCCGCTCAAAATAACTCAACACACAGCCATTAATGTCTAAACCGCTGGCAACAAAAGTGAGTACACCCCTAAGTGAAAATGTCCAAATTGGGTCCAAAGTATCAATATTTTGTGTGGCCACCATTATTTTCCAGCAATGCCTTAACCCTCTTGGGCACGGAGTTCACCAGAGCTTCACAGGCTGCCACTGGAGTCCTCTTCCACTCCTCTATGATTACATCACAGAGCTGGTGGATGTTAGGGACCTTGTGCTCCTCTACCTTCCGTTTAAGGATGCCCCACAGATGCTCAATAGGGTTTAGATCTGGAGACATGCTTGGCCAGTCCATCACCTTTACCCTCAACTTCTTTAGCAAGGCAGTGGTCATCTCGGAGGTGTGTTTGGGGTCATTCTCATGTTGGAATACTGCCCTGCGGCCCAGTCTCCGAAGGGAGGGTATCATGCTCTGCTTCAGTATGTCACAGTACATGTTGGCATTCATGGTTCCCTCAATGAACTGTAGCTCCCCAGTGCCAGCAGCACTCATGCAGCCCCAGACCATGACACTCCCACCACCATGCTTGACTGTAGGAAAGACACACTTGTCTTTTTACTCCTCACCTGGTTGCAGCCACACACGCTTGACACCATCTGAACCAAATAAGTTTAACTTGGTCTTATCAGACCACAGTAATCCATGTCCTTAGTCTGCTTGTCTTCAGCAAACTGTTTGTGGGCTTTCTTGTGCATCATCTTTAGAAGAGGCTTCCATCTGGGATGACAGCCATGCAGACCAATTTGATGCAGTGTGTGCAGCATATGGGTTGAGCACTGACAGGCTGACCCCCCCCCCCCACCCCTTCAACCTCTGCAGCAATGCTGGAAGCACTCATATGTCTATTTCCCAAAGACAACCTCTGGATATGATCCTGAGCATGTGCACTCCTTTGGTTGACCATGGCGAGGCCTGTTCTGAGTGGAACCTGTCCTGTTGTATGGTCTTGGCCACCGTGCTGCGACTTAGTTTCAGGGTCTTGGCAATCTTCTTATAGCCTAGGGCATTACACCCTGTTCCAAATTATTATGCCAATGATATTTTTCTCATTTACCTAAATAATTGATGTAAACAACAGTCAGCATAATTCTCATGTTATCAGCTATTAAAAGTACAATTCAAATTTTATTCGAACAAACCTCCTAATGATAACAGTATTTTTTTTTTAAATAAAAAACTTACAATGCACTGTTCCAAATTATTACGCACAGTAAGTTTCAAAACACTTTATAGGTTGTAAAGAACTGAAAATCGTCATTTGTTGTGTTTGCAGCATATTTACTGAAAGCAAAAGCTATTTCAATCAAACTTTGAACAACATTTTAACTTTTAAAATATTTTAACAGTTCACGTTACATTTTAACATAGGACCCCTTATTTGATAGCAGCTTCACGAGTCTTGCATCCATTGAACTTAAGATAAGATAAGATAGAACATGTTCAGAGACGGGTAACAAAAATGGGGGATAAAACATATCATGAGCGACTTCAGGAGCCTAATATGTATAGTCTGGAGGAAAGAAGGGAGAGGAGAGACATGATTGAAACCTTTAAATACATCAAGGGGGGTGAATAAGGTTCAGAAGGGCAGTCTTTTCAATATGAAACCAAAATCAAGAACACGGGGACATGACCTCAAACTAACTGGGGGGAAGTTCAAAACTAATCTTAGAAAGTATTATTTTACTGAAAGGGTGGTTGATGATTGGAATAAACTACCAACAGAGGTTGTGAGACAGTCAACAGTAAATGGCTTCAAACATGCTTGGGATAAACATAATTCTATAGTCAGACAACAAGGTTAATGTAAAAAAAACTACTCAGTCTTTTTCTGCCGTCACTTTTCTACGTTTCTATGTTTCTATGAACTTGTGAGTTTTTGGACAGTTTCTGCTTGAATTTGTTTGCAAGATGTCAGAATAGCCTCCCAGAGCTGCTGTTTGGATGTAAACTGCCTCCCACCCTCATAGATCTTTTGCTTGAGAATGCTCCAAAGGTTCTCAATACGATTGAGGTCAGGGGAGGATGGAGGCCACACCATGACTTTCTCTCCTTTTATCCCCATAGCAGCCATTGATACAGAGGTATTCTTTGCAGCATGAGATGGTGCATTGTCATGCATGAAGATGATTTCGGCAGCAGAGAGATCCTTTTTCTTCCCCATATTGCTTGAAAATGGTGCTCTGCTTAATAATGTGGAACACCCTCCTTTAGTAGTTTTTCCTTTAATTGGGCTCACCTGGCAATCTAATTATCACAGGTGTCTGAGATTGTTTTCAGTGAACAAAAGAGCCCTGAGACACAATGCCATCCATGAGTTAAACTGAAAAACAAAATATTTAATCTTTGTTACACTGAAATAGAATTTGCATAATAATTTGGAACAGGGTGTATGTAGAGCAAAAATTCTTTTTGTGAGATCCTCAGAGAGTTCTTTGCCATGAGGTGCCATGTGGAACTTCCAGTGACCAGTATGAGAGAGTGAGACCTTGTAACACTAACAAGTCACATGACACTGGGGACAGAAAATGGCTAATTGACCCAATTTGAAAATTTTCACTTAGGGGTGTACTCACTTTTATTGCCAGCGGTTTAGACATTAATGGCTGTGTGTTGAGTAATTTTGAGGGGACAGCATATGTATACTGTTATACAAGCTGTACACTCACTACTTTACATTGTAGCAAAGTATAATTTCTTCAGTGTTGTCACATGAAAAGATAGAATAAAATAATTACAAAAATGTGAGGGGTGTACTCACTTTTGTGAGATACTGTATGTAAATATATGACTGTCCATAGCCTGGCCACAGTTCTACTTTAACCCTTTTGATGACTGGGGTCATTTTTTCATAACGCACATGCATGATATAATGCACATTTTTGGCCTAAAGATTGTTTAAAACCCCAAACCATTATATATTTTCCTGAGCAAAGGATCTGCAGAATAAAGATATTGTACTGGTAAATTTTTATGCCTCACAAAATGTAAATATCTGTTTATTCAACCTATATTTTGCAGTAAAAATATACTAACCTTAATGTTGTAAAATGTAAAAGATGAGGCTGTGTTGAGTAAATAGACACAAAATTTATTAAGCTTCAAAACTGTCCATAGGCAAGGTTTTATGAACCTTTACAGCTCAAGTTTATCATAAATGATGGTTCAAGAACATTGTTGCCCTTTTGCTGTAAACCAGCACCCAGAAGAAAAAAAAAAAAAAAAAAAAGTTAATGGCTGTCTTTGCAGCCATGAACTTGTTCTCATTCCTTCAATGCCATGATGACATGTAGGACACGTCCTTGGCAGCAAAAGAGTTATTCTTCACTTCTATGACAATTATATTATAAGGTATAGCAGTGAAATTATCAACACTGTAAATATGATTATTATTATTATTGATTGTACACTGCTATAGCTGCATAGACTTTGGATAAATATCCACTGTACCTAACAAGAAATAAAACACATTTCACTTGTCACTATAGTTGTCTGCCTACAGTTATCCTATTTGTCTAAAGAATGCTCTTATAGACAAAGCAGTCTACTGTTTCCACTGTTCCTCAAGGACGCAAAAAAAACACGAACATATTCCACTGAACAGAATTTTGGAATGTTAAGAGCCTATTGGAGCATAACGGAAGGAGATATTTAATACTATTTACTGATATGCCCTAAAATATCACAATTTTTGAGCAATGTAGCCTTCAGCTATAAAGAGCTGTAGAAACTAAATATATTATAGAAACCGTATATATTTTTTTCTATTCACTACAGACAGTATTCATTTAATCAAATGTCTGCAGTTATTTTGAAATCACAATGCTAAATATTGGACATAGCAGCTCTGTTTTGGAACCATCTTTTATTTGTATCAGGAGTGGTTATAATAAAACAAATTACATTTCATCATACCCATTAACAGTAACAATACTCCCAGCTAATTATACTTTAGAAAAATCACAAGCTGGAAAATTCACAAGTCTAATTTTACATTCTACACTAAAACACATTTTATGAAACATAGAAAAGTTGTCTATTCCTGTTTTCTAAGAAGAATGAGAAACCAAAGCTTGGCCCACAGTACAATCATCCTGGAGGAATGCATTTCCATAACTCATTTGTGGAGAAAAAAAAGTATTAATAATGGCACATTTTAAAGCCCTGCCTATAGTTCTTTCCCCGTTGATACCCCCAATATTAGTTCTGCCCATTCCGCATTATACAATACAGAATGTCTCCTGCTTTACCCATTAATATTAGCATTGAAACAGAATGACATTTGGGACCTAGGAGCAAATCTTATACTAAAACAATGAAATGATTAGAACCTAAATGATTACTTTGAAAAAAAAGTTAGAATGCATACATCTAGTAAAATCATTAAATGCATATTTAAGTACAACTAGTGTAAGTACATGAATTTGGCTTGGTATCAGCCTCCAGTAAAAATCTGAGACTAGGAGAGGATGTGACAGCAATCAGGGGAGCTGCATGCACAACATTTCACTACTACTCTACAAAGAATAAAATCTCCAAACATTCGGCCTTGTTCTTGACTCTGTCCAGTTAGAGTTCATAGATAGCAGGAGTGCAACAATTGCTGTTAAAAAATAGAACATAAAAGGAGATCTTTAATCTACTAGAAAATTTTCTCCCTCTGATGATGTCTGAAAATGAAACCAGCGACCAGCGAACAAATCGAAGAGAGCAGTTATTGGATGACATGACCCTTGTGCCATGCGAAAAACAAATGAGTTGCAATACGTTATAGGTGTTGGTACAATGCGATGCCATTAATTCTCAGAATGTACTATGATAATATATTATCACTCATTTTGAATAGCACCCTATTGCAGCCCACACAACAGTTCTTGTAGCAGCAGTCAAACATGCTAATGACATTGGGGTTAAGTTATTAAGCAATAGACTGTACATTTTGCATTTTGGCTGGGAAGTTTCCCCATAGCTTAGTAAAGGAGGTGAAGTTCTGCTGGCTTTCATCCTCTAGGCTCACTCAAAAATGCCCTTTTATTCCATGTTCTATGCACGTGATGGGGTATTCTTTGCAAAGTAAAATTTTACCAAATCCAATAAGCTTGGGGTAAACTTCCCTTGCAAAGTAGACAGCCTATTTGCTTTTAGTAAATCAACCCCATTCTGTTGTACTCTGTGGATAGTGCACTGTTGCAGAATCTAGGCTCCTTTGTACTGAAGTAATAATGAATTGTTCTTCCTATCACAAAGTTCTTCATAAGGATGTCAGGCCATTGGCCCATGAATTGAAGTTGAAGCTCATCTGAATCCACCAAGGTGATAATCCTGAACATAAAAAAACAGTCAAAGATGGATAAACTGTGAAGAGACAGCGAGAACTGGAGAGTGCAAAATCTGGTGCAGCTTTGCCTGGTAACCAATCAACTTCTAACTTTAGTTTGTTTAATTAAGCTTTGAAAAAAATCCTGAAAGCTGATTGGTTGCTATACAGAGTTGCACCATATTTTGCACTCTCCAGCTTTAGTAAATCAACCCCATTGCTTTTTCACAACTATAACTTTGCTTTCAATTATCTGCAACATCTACATTTAAAACATAAGTGCCATTTGTTCTCACAAGCATCATTTGGACCCAATTACAATAGTCAAACGTGCAACTTAATCATATTTGTTCTCAATTCAGCGGCTAATTGCTATGTTATAAATTCACATTCACAAAATTAAAATTCATAATAATAGTTTTTAGTGTGTTACATCAATGTACACTTTAATAAGTTTCTTTATAAACAAAGATTCTACCTCAACATTACTCACACAAAGAAGTATATGACAAAGCTATTTAAAATGTCATATGCTTATAGGTACTTAAACAAAGACTAATTGAATCAATAAATATTTGTGATTTTGCTCACTGAAGAATATGCAGTTACTTTGATTTGTGCTGTGCTCAGTAAAAGTACAAATGTAATTCCATACCTCACATAACATTCTCAACATTAATAATATCCATTGTATCCTTATCAAACTTCAGCTTGTAACTGTATTTTTTTAGAATTTATTTACTGTATAGTTTATATACTGTGCATTTAAAGAATACAAACAAATTCAACTATAAAACTCAATTTTGTGTGCTATCAGAGCTTATGATTGTAGGAATTATATACCATCTAATATCCATTTACTCTATAGAATATACAGGCGGTCTCCTAGTTACAAACATCCGACTTACGAATGACTCCTACTTATAAACAGAGGTAGACAACAGGAAGTGAGAGGAAATCTTCCCCTAGGAAGGGAAATTCACTCCCGTAAGAGTTATTATGGGAAAAAGGTGTCTCCACTGAGGCTTTATCACAAAGGTTTATTTTCACTACAACCCAAAATTTTCAAAATCCAATTATCATTGGGATAGCAAGTGAATTGAAATCTTCTGAACAGAAACATAGACAGCAAAACAAATATTACAGGGGTGCTAACTCTTCCCTATGCTATCCAAAAAGCTTTTTTGCTGAAGCTACACTTAAAAAATGTACCTGTTCCAACTTACAAACAAATTCAACTTAAGAACAAACCTACAGTCCTATCTTGTTTGCAACCCGGGGACCGCCTGTACATATAGATTATGTCAGCAAAGCTTCTGAAACTGATGTCACATATACACTACTGTGAAATTGTTTTAGGCAGGTGTGAAAGAATGCTGTTAATTAAGAATGTTTTCAGAAATAGAAGTGTTAATAATTTATTTGTATCAATTAACAAAATGGAAAGTACTGTAAATGAACAGAAGAGAAATCCAAATGAAATCAATATTTGGTGTGACCACCCTTTGTCTTCAGAAACAGCATCAATTCTTCTAGGTACCCTTGCACACTGTTTTTGAAGGAACTCTTTAGGTAGGTTGTTCTAAACATCTTGGATAACCAACCACAGATTTTCTGTGGATGTAGGCTGCCTAAAATCCTTCTGTCTCTTCATGTAATCCCAGACAGACTCAATGATATTGAGGTCAGGGCTCTGTGAGGGCCAAATCTTCACTTCCAGGACTTCTTGTTCTTCTTTACTGGGAATAGTTCTTAATGACATTGGCTGTATGTTTGGGGTAGTTGTCCTGTATCAAAATACATTTGAGGCCACTCCTCCCTGATGGTATGGCATGATGGATAAGTATCTGCCTGTATTTCTCAGCATTGAGAACACCATTGATCCTGACCAAATCTGCAACACCATTTGCAGAAGTACAGCCCCAAACCATGCTTCACTGTTGCCTGCAGACACTCATTATTGTACCGTTATCTCCAGCCCTTCGGTGAACAAACTGCCTCCTGCTACAGCCAAATATTTCAAATTTTGACTCATCAGTCTAGAGCACCTGCTGCCATTTTTCTGCACCCTATGTTTTCTTTCATGGGTCGCTTAGCCTTGTTTCCATGTCGGAGATATGGCTTTTTGCCTGCAATTCTTCCTTGAAGACCACTTCTGGCCAAACATCTCCAGACAGACTTCTCCAGACTCCAGGCCTGGGTCCCACTGGTTTCTGCCAGTTCTGTGCTGTTGGCACTACTGGACATTTTCCGATGTTGAAGGGAAGTAAGCATGATGTGTCTTTCATCTGCTGCATTAAGTTTCCTTGGCCGACCACTGCATCTATGGTCCTCTGTATTGCCAGTTTCTTTGTCAGTTTCCACTCACTTCCTTCCCAGTGACATCAGGGGCTTCACTTTCCCCTCTATCATTTACCATGAACTGATAAATCAGTTTTAGGTAGACTGGCCCTTTAAGAGCTTTGTGGTGTTTGGCAGTTTAAAAAAAAAAGCCAAGTAAAGCAGCAGACTTGATTCTGAGCAGTTACAAAATATATCATTATTTTGTTCCAATCTAAACTTCCTTAACAGAGCAGGAAGGCTTTATTCATCTACTCTGGCTATTATCTACTAGGATTCCTCCAGAGGTTGATAGGGGTTCCTTGAGCTGTGGCTGATTGGCCTCCCATTTGATGGTGTCTACATAGTTTCAGGGCCAAAAGCACTTGGCAGGGCCAGCAGCATGATGCCAACTGTCTATTTAGCTGTCTATAAGGGTGGCATTCTTCCCACTGGCCACCAATGTAAGGGGCAATTGGGTATATCAGTCAAGTGTGATTAGGTACACACAATTGGCATATAAAGTTGTATCTGTCATTGTGATCTGGTACATGCAGGAGGCATAGCGGGTTATAGGTGTCAGTGAGATGTGGTACATACAGGGGGTATAACAGGTTATAGGTGTCTGTGTGATGTGATACATACAGGGAGTATAGCAGGTTTTAGGTGTCAGTGTGATATGATACACACAGGGGATATAACAGGTTTTAGGTGTCAGTGTGGTGTCATACATACAGGGGGTATAACAGGTTATACAGTCATGGCAGAAATTGTTGGCAAATTGGACATAATGTCACACAAAACTCCAAAAATGGGCTAGACAAAATTATTGGCACCCTTAACTTAATATTTGGTTGCACACCCTTGGGAAAAAAATAACTGAAATCAGCCGCTTCCTATAACCATCAATAAGCTTCTTACACTTCTCATCTGGAATTTTGGACCACTCTTCCTTTGCAAAATGCTCCAGGTCTCTCTTATTGGAAGGGCGCCTTTTCCCAACAGCAATTTTAAGATCTATCCACGGGTGTTCAATGGGATTTAGATCTGGACTCATTGCTGGCCACTTCAGAACTCTCCAGTGCTTTGTTGCCATCCATTTCTGGGTGCTTTTTGGCATATGTTTGGGGTCATTGTCCTGCTGGAAGACCCAAGATCTCGGACGCAAACCCAGCTTTCTGACACTGGGCTTTACAGTGCAACCCAAAATCCTTTGGTAATCCTCAGATTTCATGATGCCTTGCACACATTCAAGGCACCCAGTGCCAGATGCAGCAAAGCAACCCCAAAACATCATTGAACCTCCACCATATTTCACTGTAGATACTGTGTTCTTTTCTTTGTAGGCCTCATTCCGGTTTCGGTAAACAGTAGAATGATGTGCTTTACCAAAAAGCTCTATCTTGGTCTCATCTGTCCACGAGACATTTTCCCAGAAGGATTTTGGCTTACTCAAGTACATTTTAGCAAACTGTAGTCTTGCTTTTTTATGTCTCTGTGTCAGCAGTGGGGTCCTCCTGGGTCTCCTGCCATAGTGTTTCATTTCATTTAAATGTCAACGGATAGTTCGCGCTGACACTGATGCTCCCTGAGCCTGCAGGACAGCTTGAATTTCTTTGAAACGTGTTTGGGGCTGCTTATCCACCATGTGGACTATCCTGCGTTGCAACCTTTCATCAATTTTTCTCTTCCGTACATGCCCAGAGAGATTAGCTACAGTGCCATGGGTTGCAAACTTATTGATAATGTTGCACACTGTGGACAAAGGCAAATCTAGATCTCTGGAGATGGACTTGTAACCTTTAGATTGTTGATAGTTTTCCACAATTTTGGTTCTCAAGTCCTCAGACAGTTCTCTCCTCCTCTTTCTGTTGTCCATGCTTAGTGTGGCACACACAGACACACAATGCAAAGACTAAGTGAACTTCTCTCCTTTTTATCTGCTTTCAGGTGTGATTTTTATATTGCCCATACCTGTTACTTGCCCCAGGTGAGTATAAAGGAGCATCACATGCTTGAAACAATCTTATTTATCCACAATTTTGAAAGGGTGCCAATAAATTTGTCCAGCCCATTTTTGGAGTTTTGTGTGACATTATGTCCAATTTGCTTTTTTTCCTCACTTTTTTTGTTTTGTTCCAATACACACAAAGGGAATAAACACGTGTATAGCAAAACATTTGTTACTGCAATACTTTTCTGTGACAAATACTTGATTTTCTGGAAAAATTTCTGGGGTGCCAACAATTTCGGTCATGACTGTAGGTGTCAGTGTGATGTGATGTGATACATACAGGGGGTATAACAAGTTATAGCTCTCAGTGTGTCCTGTGATGTGGGCTGTCGCTTCTCTGTTCAGGTGCTCTTGGCCATCGCATTTTCCTACAATCATCAGCATGTGTTGAAGTGCCAGGAACTCCAGTAAGCAGCATCTGCAGGGCACCTGCCTAGCACAACAGTTTGACTTCGGAATATGCAATAACATATGATTGATTGATAAAGTGACAAAAGCAATCATTCAACCCCTTTCAACGGCTACAATTTCGCTACATTAGAGGATCTGCCACACATTGGCCACAAATGTGTTGCTTCTGTTGCCACGTACAACTTTTCAGTTTTTAAATGCTGTTATTATTTCTGGTGCATATACAGTGGATCTGGGATAATTTGAGCAGTTTTTCCATCCAGCTCTTAAATGGTTCATGTGAGTCAAATTATTCAGGTTAAGTGTTTATTCAACTTTGAAACCAAATGTGTCCATATAATGAAGGTCACAGTAACTTGACCCTATTTCAGGACTGGGCAACAATCGGGCTGTTTGCAGGGTATAGCTGATACAATGCTTATACAAAGTATTCACCCTCTTGATAGTTATCAAGTTTTATCCTCCTACAATGTGGACTAACCATGTATTAAACTATGGGAAATTCTTATCAGATTCTTATCATTTTCCTTTTCTGGTGCTTCCTCGTGTCAGCATATGATGGGTCACCTCCACCTTCATCGTGTCACGACACAAGTAGGATCAGGAAAGGCTAGTTCACGTCAAAGTGAAAACAGATCAAAGTTCAATGTTAAAAAAGAAAAAACTTAAATTGACTTTTGTGATGTAATGTTAAAGCATGAATACTCCAAAATATGTGTAATAGAAACTGTACTCTTGCACCCATCGATGTGGGAAAGTTCTTATCTAGTTTAGAAAGCAAATTGTGGGAAGAACTCACCTTTCCCCAGCTTCTGTCTACACCACCTAGGCGATGTGATGTCTTTCCCCTTATGGCAAGATTTGGAGAATGTAGATAATGTAGATATTAATCTAAATATCACTGAAAAGATGTTCCCAGCACTGTCCTCTTGTGAGATCTGGAGTACTCTGCTTTCTTTGGAACCTTGTTGGAGCATGATGACATGCACCATGGTGGTTTGTGGAAAGGTGAGTGTGTTGTATTTTTTCCTCCCCTACAGGTCTTGCTTATACCTTTATTTAAGTGTTTTAGCAAGGTGGAGTGGCAACAGTAAACACCAGACCAGGTCCACTTTAAGATTTTCCCTCACTTCCAGTCACTGTAACACATGTACTGTACAAACAGGAAATTGAGTTGTCCCCAGGACAGAGGGCACAGATAGCAATAAAACCTAGTTGGCAGTTTTAACTCTTCCTCACTCTACCAAAAATCAATTTTTGTCTGTACCAAGGATTGAGAGGAACTAGTCTCCCAAAAAATAGCTGGACTTTATGGACACACCAAAGGATGGAGATACAACAAATTAAAACGAATATACTTTATTACAAAAATGGCTTAAAAGTTGACATATACAATTAAACATAAAAAGCACCCTTGTAAGAAAAGGACTGAGCCCCACCCATAGGACCAAGAAAAGAAAGTCTGTGCCTCTGTTAAAGATTTTACAGGGTCACCTATAGCTCTCTGGCCTCTTGCACACTGCTGCCTGAAAACACTCAGTTTTCATATTCAGGCATACATGTGTTTTTTTTTTGTTTTTTGCTAAATGCAGCCCATTGTTTTCAATATGCCTGTATACACAGCCATGTAAATATGCTCCGCATGTTAATTAGAGATATCAAATTTTCCTGGAAAAATTGTTTGTTTTTTTTTTTGAAAAACTGAAAAATAAATCAGTGTGGAGTAGTTTTACAAATATAAAGTAATTTTTTACACTGGAAATGTGAAATGCAGTGTATATTAAAGTATTAGTGCACCTCATCAACGATGCCAAGATGTGCAGCCCAGTGCATTGGGGCACATTCCACTCCCCAACCATTTCTGAATGGATTAATTGTGTAAACAAAATTGCGGAGATAGAAGAACTAATCCATATAGCAAAGGACACCCCATCCAAATTCTCACACACTTGGGCCTGCTGGACCCACTTCTGCACCACAGACGAATATGGAAAACTGATGACCTAACCTTATAACATAACACCTGCTAAACTAGCTAGAACCAATTAGATCAACATCTAGACCAGTCCCCCTCTCCTCTTTACCTCTGGCAAGGGACCTCCCACCTCTACCTAGGAGATGAGTCAGGGAGGCTCTATGCCAGAAGCGACTACCACATGAACAACATCAATACCCATATACCCACTTAAATTAGCTACGAACTACACAGAAGCTGAGTGAGGCAATGGGTGGAGACCGAGGGAAGAATCCCCAAAACCCCTATTCCCAACCCACCTCAATTTCTCTGCATCCTCCACCCCTCCTCCCCCCTTCTACTTAGGAAACAGCCCCCAACACCAACAGAATACCCTCTCTAGAACACCCCTTCAGCTACAAATCTGCTATCCATAAGCCACCCCCCTCATAATTATAGTGGAGATCGCTAGCCATCCTTAGCCCCTCTTCAACCCCCCCCCCCCCCCATGACCTGCAAAAGCATGATGTCTAGACCTAATGCTTAGAGTTATCTCCAGTCACACACAACAGATGTGCCCTTATGGGTCCAAACGGTTAGATATCTTTCTTCACACTGTTATATAAGGATTGCTGTTACTGTTCTTGTTAAAACAGTTGCTTGCATATACCTAAGCATTCGTCATATGTGACAATTCATATATTCTCAACAAATGTAATTTCGCATTCGCTAATGTAACTTCGTTCATTAAGATCATACTGTAATCTGCTTTAATACTTCTAATAAAACTCTTTATAAAGTAAAAAAAAAAAGTATTAGTGGTGCACCACTCAGTCTCCATTCCCAGTCAATGCCTTCTGACAGGAAACGTGTTGGATAGGAGCCAGTAACATGACATCAGCCTGCAGGGACCTTTCTGCAGGTGGACGTGCATCACCTATATTGGTCTGCTTTTTACAAGCACCTGTCATGTAAGTGCACTACGTTTTTTCAATAAATATATTTTAAATGTTAATGCAGTCTGAGTCTTCTCTATTGCCTTTCATTATACTACATTGTGAGTAAAGAGATCACTTTAAATCTCTGAGGCTGGCCAGCAATCAACTTTTGGCTGTGTCCCTGACTGAGCACATATGATCTCTTTGTGGAATCTTTGTATTTGGTAAGCAGCCATTCTTTTAGTTCTGGAGCACGGAAACACAATGCGCTTTTGCTATATTGACTTTGGACAAGGAGATACTATTTTGCTTTATTGCACGTGGGAAAGTCGGAACCACAGATCAAGATCATGAACTGTTTGAATTCATCTTTTATCCTATATGTTGTAGAACGCAATATTTAAAAAAATAATTAATGCATTGCATATATGCACTTTGGAATATTGCGCATAGCAGTTTATTTATATATCAAAGTTTTCACAGAGTGTAACTTAACCACTTCAGCCCCAGAAGGATTTCCCACCTTAGGATCAGAGCACTTTTTGCGATTCGGCACTGCGTCACTAACTGACAATTGCACGGTCATGCGATGTTGTACCCAAAAAACCATTTGCGTCCTTTTTTTCCCACAAGTAGAGGTTTCTTTTGGTGGTATTTGATCACCTCTGCAGTTTTTATTTATTGCGCTATAAACAAACAAAGAGCGACAATTTTGCAAAAAACAATATTTCTTACTTTTTACTAAAATACATATCCAAAAAAAATTTTAAAAATGAATTTATTCATGGGTTTTGGCCAATTTATATTCTTCCTCATATTTTTGGTAAAAAAAATTGCAATCGGCGTTTATTGATTGGTTCTGAGATCGGGACTGTGATATTGCAGCGGACATGTCGGACATTTTTCACATTTTTTGGGACCAATGACATTTATACAGCGATCAGAAATGTAAATATCCACTGTTTACTATATAAATGTCCTTGGCAAGGAAGGGGTTAACCTGCAGGGGGCAGTGAAGGGGTTAACTGTGCTCCCTGTGTGTGTTCTAACTGTATAGGGGCTGGGCTGTCAGGGGCACCAGAGATCTAACTGATCCCGAGTACAGGGATCAGTAGATCTCTGACATTCCACCTGTCAGAACGGGGAACCGACATGTTTACATCGGCAGTTCCCCGTTCTGGCTCTGTCACAGATGAGCCCCGCTCAGGGAGCATGTGCCAGGCATGAGCGCGCGCCGGCGTGCATTTGCCCCCTGGGGTCGTGCCCGCGAGCGCCAACTATAAGCAGTGATTTGCGGGACAGAGCCACACTGTCGCCGCTTATAGCCGTTATGCAGTCGGCAAGTGGTTAATTATTATGAATTTGTAATTGTTAGATTCACTGGGTAGTTAATTTTATTTATACTTTAAGTGGAAGAAATAGCGCACCAATACCTGATTACACATTAGTGGTGCACCGTAATTAAAATTCTGGACCGAAACCAAAACCGAAAATTCAGGATGCACTTGGCCGAAACCCAAAGCCCAAAACCAAAATTGACAGTTTTTTTTTAAAAAATGTATACTTTTCATATATATATATAATTGTATTATATTCGACTTTTTAATTAATATGATGAATTTAAATGAATATGGGCAACATGGGCACCTTTTTGAGTGATAGGCTGCTTTCACACTGAGCAGTTTTTGAAGCGCTTTTGCATTAAAAAAAGTGCAAGAAAGTTCAAGAAAAAAGCATCCCTTTAAATTTTATGTATGTCTTCATGTTGGTTCTTTGGGCTACCTTCTAGTGTGCTCAATAGGTTTTGTTAGTGTAGGTAAATTGACAGGCTTGGCTGGCAGCGAAGCCTGTGTTGTTTTGTTAATCTGGGTCAGGTGAGTCAGGGAGGGCTGGATGACTCACAGGCAGCATTTCTGAGACCTCCCACAATTTCTAGAAACTTGCAAAAGATTCTAGAAGAATGGGAGTGGAGGTCAGGAGGAGCTGCCTGAAGTATTCTGAGGGGCCAGACCAATACCCAACAGATGGGTTGGCAGAGGGCAGGCCCCCTCAAATATTCTAGGTTAGCCCAGCTGGAGCAGTGGAATTCAGGTGGAAGCTGGAGATGGAACGTTAGGCTGTCAGTGGCCCTTGAGGGTAGCCCTCTAGTCTAGTCTGACCTCAGGCCTGGGCTCGGGTGCCGAAGATGCCTTCTTCATGACACAGAGAAGTGTCCTAATCAGAGGCATGGGAGCAAGTGCAGGACAGCAGGAGAACACTGCTGGGCAAATCTCCTGGGAGGAAGACAGCCAGGTGGGCTGGTGAGTGTTATAGTCAAGAGTACTGAGAGGCATCCCTGAGAAGACTGGGTGCAAGCAGTCTGGAATGGATGCAGAGTCAGTCTGGGAGGACTGTGGAGTCCTCCGATTTCCAGTGGACCATAATCAGTTTCTGAGCTTGAAATAACACTCTGTGAATGACTTCCCATTCATATTCTTCTAATGTACCCAACAGACAAGCTTTCGGGTCCAGGGAGAGAGATACTTTAAATAGTGCGTTAATTTTAGTCACTATCCCCGTACAATATTTATGCAATTTTGGACATCTCCACAACATGTGGATGAGATCTCCGTCATCACGTTTACACATGGATTCTGATTGTAAATGACTGTAAATGCATCAATTGAAGTCTATGGGGAGTATAATATACCCACAGTTGGGTAAGTCTTTGAGTAACGTTCAGCGAGCAAATACTCACTGCCTGAAAAGCCTCCTCCCACTGTTCCCCCTCCATCTGGCAAACATCTTGCTCCCATTTCTCCCTCACTCTCAGGGGGCGCTGCTTCAAATAAGACTGTAGGAGCATGAGTCAGCATCCCGGATAAAACCGAATATTGGAGTTGGGGACTGATGCCATTCTCAGGAGTTACTTTGTGCTTTAGTAGCATGTTGTAGTTGCAAATAAAGAAAATGTATCAAAGACGATAACTTGTCCTGGATTCGTAAGGCCTTGAATGTCAACAGTCTCCCGTTGTGAAACAATTGCTTAAGATGGGATATCCCATATTCCTTCCACTTGGCCCATATTGTAACTTAGCCAGTTCTAAATATGTGTCATTTTGCCAGATGGGACTAAACTCAGTATATCCAGTCACCTTCTGAAGGTACTTAGTTTTGTTCCACACCTTCTGGATGAGATCATAGGTTGGGTACTGTTTATGCAGCAAGCCGAAGGCCTGGGCCTCAAGAGCTTGTGGGATAGGGCCCCTCTGAATAGTATGTAGCATCACTGCCTGGGAGGAACTGTACTCTTCACCCTCTGGTTCCCTTGTCATGCGTATAGTACCAGATGCGTATAGTATCAGATGCTGCAACTGGGCTGCCTAATAGTACAGCCAAGGGTTGAGTAGTGCCAACCCACCATTGTCTTTGGGCCTTTGAAGGTGCTCCAACGTAATCCAGGGGGGGGGGTTTACGGGCTGTATATAGTTGTGTCCCTGAAGAGTACTACTATCCTGATCAAGTGAGCATCCCATAATACCCTCTACCCTATCCAAGTTCAATATCGCTAATAAAATACAAAACAAAACAAAGCTGCAGGGGCTGATTCTTGATTCCAGCATGCAGTGGAAAATTCTGTGTACCTTGCTGTGCAGGGTGGGAGATACTTCATTCACCAGCGACTCCTGTGGGGGTATCGTTACATATAAATGAAGGAATCGCGTATTTTTGAGAGGCCGTGGCTTGTAACACTTCATTACTTGAAGATGCTGCTGGTGAGGAAACACTTTGTGATGATCCAGAAGCAGCAGAAAGAGTGTTTCTGAAATGAGAACCCTGGAGAGAAAAGCTGCACACACTTTCATTCTGGCCTTCATCAATTCATTCCATTGCATATATGTTGACCCTAAAACCTACACAATCGGTCAGTTTGTTCTGCCAGCAGTGGGCATTGACTATGTGCCACTCCTTCCTCTGGGAGAATGCCTTCCTCTGTTTTATCAATCCAGTGCTGTCCAGTGCTGTCCTGAGCAACAGACAGGGAAGTTACCTGCATAGCTGTGGCTTTCAGTTGCACACTGAGAGGCAGAGCCAACGGTCACTTAGTCAGATAGGGTAGGATCGAAACATGATTGTAGTATTATCTTGCAAGTTCAGCATGGTATGGGCCTGCCAGTCACTAGCAGGAAAATATCCTTTAGCAACTGAATTGGGGTGTTCAACTGGCCACAGAGGGCACTATGATGCCAAAAAGCAAACAGACAAACAGAGTAAACAGCACTCGGGACCACTACTCCAAGTGAATATGGCAACTCACCCTAGGTTCAGACTTATGCATTTTACATTTAACATGGTTTCCTATGGTACACATTTACATCTATGCATTTTTCAGCCATTGCATTTTTGGAAAGGGTCAGGGAGTTTTTTTTTCCCACAGCAGATTTTGTTTTGCGTGTAATAGACTCCACACCAAAAATACAAGTGTTGCGTTTTTTTATGCGTTTTTATATGTGTTTTGCATTTTGCATTTTTTTTCCTCTTTAACTGTGTATAGCTGGTTGTTAAGGAGTGGGCTGGGAAGACGGCCGCAGCGTCCTTAACAACTGATGAGTCATCAGCTGTCAGCTGAATGTAAAAACAAGAATTATCGGCAATAAAAAAAATCGGCAAAAAAAACAGTGTGAGGTCCCCAACCCCAATCCATAACTGCATTAATTCAATTGAGTCTGAATAAAATGAATAGTTCCAAATATTTTTGCAATATACAAATCACTAATCTCCTGAAATAACAAACTGACATGTTAAAATTAATATAGCCAATCTTCCAAAATAACAAAAGATTAAAGCTGGATACACACTATACAACTTTTGTTGTTCGATTTCCTTTAGATTTACCTTCAACTATGTAATGCCAGGAATGTGCAAACATCCACCCGTGACACCAGCACACCAGGCCCCTTAATATAGCACACTAAAGACCATGAAGCATAGAGCAACGCCATCTAGTGGTTGAAGGCCGAATACACTACATAAAAGCAAAATACAAACTTAATAACATAGCCTAGGCATTATTGATAAATGCATTCACATCTAGTTCAATATTGAGTCCATGGGGAACAAAAGAACGCAAAGTGTAAATCCAGAACCTTTCTAATCTTGAGATTTCTCTCTTAGTATTATTGCCCCTCCAGGTAGGTACATATCTATCTATGGCCAAAATTCTAGTGCCCAAAGGGTTCCTCCCATGATGTTTAGTGTAGTGTTTAGACACACTATGGTTAGGGAAACCTTTACGAATATTAGCCAAATGTTCCTTCACCCTTACTTGAAAGGTCCGTGTGGTGCGCCCAACATAGTACAAACCACACGGACAGATCAATAGGTACACTACATTCTTGGTGTTACATGAAATGAAAGATTTGATAGGGAAGGACCTAGCATCATGTGGAGAGAGGAAGGTTGTACACTTAGACCTAATACTATTGTACTTGCACACCCCACACCTCCTACAAGGATAAAAACCCTTCATGTTCTGGAAGAACATAGTCTTCTTGGGTGGAGGTTCAACAACATTGGGCGCAACAGTCAATCTTATTGGAGCAACACCCTTAAATAGTACCGTGGGATTATCCGAGAGGAGCGGAGACAGCACTCGATCACTTTTCAATATCTCCCAATGCCTGCCCAGGATTTTATTAATCTGCCGGTATTGATTAAAATAAGTAGTTATAAAGGGACAATTAAATTTACTGTCAGTAGGTCTCTGTCTAAATTCCAATAGTTGTTGTCTATCCAAGGCCACTACCTCCTCATAAGCCCTATCAATCACGACAGGCTCATAGCCTTTTTCACTAAACTTCTTTTACAGAACCAGGGTTTCCTCCTTAAAAGTATCAAGACTGGTACAATTCCTCCGGAGACGGAGACTTTGGGATAGCTCTCAACCACGCAGGGTGGTGACAGCTACTCCCATCAATAAATCCATTTTGGTCCGTCTCTTTAAAGTAGGTGGAAGTGGTAAGTTGTCCATCCCTTACCTCAATGTTGAGGTCCAAGAAATGTATCTTGGTTGCACTAGCTGCATACTGTAGCCTAATGCCCCTGTCATTCTCATTCAAAGATGTCATAAAAGAGTCCAACGACTGCATATCGCCCTCCCATAGGAGGAGTACGTCGTCTATATACCTAAGCCAGACCTTTAGCTCTGGCCTCCGGTCGTGATAGACGATGTCCTCCTCCCATTTGGCCATGAACAAATTGGCCATACTGGGAGCATACTTGGCTCCCATGGCCACTCCTCTGGCCTGTAGGTAATAGTTACCCCCATACCAGAAGAAATTATGCTTCATGGCATAATCCAAGAGGGACAGAATAAACACAATCTGCTCTGATGGCAAAGTATCATCGGTCCTCAGGAATTGCTCCACTGCCTCCATGCCATGGGCATAGGAGATGATGGTGTAGAGAGAGGACACATCCACCGTGACAAGGATATTACCCTCCCTCCACTCCACATCCCGCAAAAAATTAATGACCTGTGTTGTGTCCCTAAGGAAGGCAGGTGTCTTAACCACCAAAGGTTGGAGATACGAATGCCATCTATGCTCAGTCGTGGATTGAAACATGCCCCTCCATGGCCTTTGAATAAATTTGAATCCTATATGGATGTTCATAAATTTATTAGACGTCCGAACGTTAGAGCAAAGTAAATCATTCTAGTACTAGACCTCCTCTGTAACTCTAAACAGGTAACCTGTAAACATTTTTGCCTATGGGGATTTTTAAAGCAGGAAATTTTAAGTACCAAAGTTTGGCGCCATTCCACGAGCGTGCGCAATGTCAAAGCGTGACATGTTGGGTATCTATTTACTCGGCGTAACATCATCTTTTACATTATATAAAAAATTGGGCTAACTGTACTTTCTTTTTTTTTAATGCATGAAACAGTTTTTTTTCCAAAAGTTGCAACGACCACAATTTTATTCCCTAGCGTCTCTGCTAAAAAAAAACACATATAATGTTTGGGGGTTCTGAGTAATTTTCTAGCAAAAAAATTATGATTTTTACATGTAGTGAAGTGTCAGAATTGGCCTGGGTAGCAAGTGGTTAATGTGAAATGGAATAAACGGATATGGCGCTGTCTGATGAATATTAAAATATTATGTGAAATACTGATATAAGGTGCTTTAAAGTGCAAATGTTAAAAAATTGAAAAATATCCACATCTATCTCATATATAAGTAAAATCCTAAAAAGTGTTGGCAAGTGTGTAACCAGTTCAAGGTGGGTCTTTAAAAGATGATAATAAACCTCAGGTGTAAAAATGAAAAAATGAAAAACAAAAAACAAACAATGTGAAAAACCCTTGATGTATGATGAATCAAACAATAAAGTGGATGTAAAGTCACACGTATCAACCAAAATATTTAAAGGTGTCTCATATAATATACAATGATTTTGAACTATCAGATATTATCATACAAGTGTCAACAATGTTCATAAAAAATTCTGTGAAATTCCCCTGGTGGGTATCAAGTGGATATACAGTCACCAGTATACTTTTGACCACTGACATATAGGTGAACTATGGGTGGTCCCCTTAAAGTGTCTTAAAAAATACTTGTAACAACTGTGAACATACTATTATAGGACAGA
>BLSH010009260.1:198838-216615 GCA_018402905.1 Glandirana rugosa | reverse complement strand
GCCTATTGCATTAGGATGTGCACCCCAAAGCTCAAACACACATGCCTTTCTCTGCAGCTGCACGGGACAGTGAATGAATGGGAAGTGCTCTGTGCTGAGCGGCTTCAGTTTGCGAATGAACAGGAAGCCGCTCAGCACAGAGCACTTCCCATTCATTCACTGTCCCGTGCAGCTGCAGAGAAAGGCATGTGTGTTTGAGCTTTGGGGTGCACATCCTAATGCAATAGGCTGCGCACACCTATGGCGGTGGGATTTCAGACCAATAATTTTGAATGGGCACTAATCGCACCACATCAAAAGTAGTAGTTTTGGAAGCTCACTGCAACCGCATCACATCCCCCTGCCCTGCAATTCGGATGTCATTAACTAAATATTGTTACCCGCTACAGATTGCAACTGCAGTGCCTTTTGAACGCAGTGGGGGAAACGCGCATGGAACGGGGGTTTCCCACGCCGTGTTCTGATGTGAACTGAATGATAGGATTTCTAACACGGGTGGCCGCTGTGCAGCTGGTGAAATATTCCCTGCAGTTCTTTCTGTGTCTATCGTGGTGACGTCTCACCGCTGCTGATCACAGCTCTGCACAGAGCTTCATTGTTTATTTAACAGCTCAGGGCAGCAATGAAGCACCACCACAACAGAGAAAAGATAAACCACAATATTGTGATTTATTAAACAGACACCATAATCACAAAATATTCTGCTAAACTGCTAACTTTCAATCTCAACCTGATATCATTTCTTTAAAATGTAGGAAAATGGTAAAAGAATAGTGAAATGATAGTAGCATCTAGTGGTGGTCATATAACATTGCAGATCGCCAGAAGCCAGTACATTTTATAATAATGAAAAGAAAATTGTAAATCAATATATTTATTGCACTTTTGTTAAAATATTCAAAAATAAAATTATATTACGTGTAATCTACTGTACACTTAGCCCTACATATTGGCATGTTTATTTAAACTCTGAAATGTAGTGCCAACATAGTTCCTCAATCTCTATTTAGCGCTGTTTTATAAGCAACAAAAAAGACTTTCATTATGTTAAAAATGGAGATAGCTAAATCACGACAAAAGTTAAGGTTTTATCACAGTATTGTCATAATGTACATGTGAACCGAAACACTAACATTTCAAATAAGTTTCATCATGATAACAGGAACATTTCTAGGATCTTAAAAGACCTGGGGCACCCCTGGGCACTCAAAGGAGAACAGAGATCCTGTGGTCCGGAGTATATAGCATACAGCCCCATTGTACAGAGTGAAATGGTCATGGTATGTATGGTATGGTAAGTGGTATGTAACATACAGCCCAACATACATTGGTAAGAAGCAGTGGCGGTTGGTGCTAAATTTTCTTGGGGGGACAGCCCCCCACCCCAGCCAACCACCCCCCTCCCCGAGCACTCGCTCGATCGCCACATTGCTCGCCTGTCGCCCGCCAGCCCCACACTTACCCCATCCAGGGCGCGGCTTCAGCGGCTTCCCCCCTGCGTCTCCTCCCGAGTCCCGGTGGTTGCTTCTCCTCCTGGCCAATCAAGACTTAGAACTCACGCACACAGTACTTTTTTTTAACTCTCCTAGAAGCCAGCAGCATTTTTGCAGAGAAAAAATGCCTGATGTTTGTAAAAGTGTCTAACGCTTTTACAGGCTTTTAGGAGCTTTTACAGGTGTCAAACTCTTGGGCGTTAATTCATTTCATTGGCCAGAATAAATAATTTATTCTGGCCATTGAAATTAATTAATGCCCAAGCACTAGCGTTTAGGTGCATTTAGCAACTTCTAGCAGCTTTTAGTAGCATCAATCGTTTTTCCTGCCTGAACGACGCTGCTCCCAGATGCACTGGCCGTGGGTTTTTTCCCTGCCTCTAAAAGCCCCTGTCACTAAAAGCCTATGTGTGCATGGACACATAGACTAACATGAAGGGGCATTTAGAGGCAAAAACAAAACACCAAATGTCCCTAGGAGCAGCTGTAAAAACGTCCAGTGTGCATGATGCCTAAAGGTTTCAAAAAGCATGCTAAAAGCTCCACAAATGCTCTAATTCAGTGGTTCTCAACTCCGGTCCTCGGGACCCACCAACAGGCCAGATTTTAAGTATTACCTTGGGGAGATGCAGACTAGAATACTACAATCACTGAGCAGCAAATGATATCACCTGTGATGTATTTCAGCTATCCTGCAAACCTGGCCTGTTGAGGGGTCCCGAGGACCGGAGTGGAGAACCACTGCTCTAATTCAAGTTGAAGCCTGTGCAAGAATAATATGAACAGAACTCAACAAATCTGTGTTAGCTTCAAAAATTCAATCATTTAAAAAAAGTTTTTTCTTCTTTATATTCCACTACATATGATTGGGTGTCTGAAGGGCACAAAAATTTCCTGGAGTAAGTTATATAAATATTCTAAGACAGGGTTTCTCAACCAGGGTTCCGTGGAACCCTAGGGTTCCTCCAGAGGTTGCTAGGGGTTCCTTGAGCAATGGTCAATTTCTACCTCTCAGATAAATTCCCAATGACACCATTGATCTTTTTAGCTATCTGTAAGGGGGAATTCTTCCCAATGACCACAGGTGTAAGGAGCATTCTTCCCATTGACCATCACACTAATGTATCATGAGTTGTAGACTTTTAATTTTTAGCAGGGGTTCCCTGAGACCAGAGAATTATTTCAAGGGTTCCTCTGTGTTGAAAAGGTTGAGAAAGGCTGGTCTAAGAGAAGACCAGCTCTGTTTTATTTTATTGAGGAATCTGTGTACAATGTCTTTGTTTTATAAGTATGAATGTTGTTCCCTAACGCTTCCATCTTTAAATAAATCCAGACAATGAATTGACAATACAAGGCATGTGTAAACCTTGAAAGTGAATTTCAAGCTGTTAATTAGTTGCACAAGAGTACCATCTAGTGTTAAAAATGTACAATGACATGACTGCTATTCTGTGATTGAAAAGCCTTCCATAATTATAGATATTACTGTAGCCATTCTCCACAAAAGTAAGAGTAAAAAAAAAAAAAATACCAGCTCACACATTTTCTAATACACACATATACCCAACACATACACAAAAACAAATACACACAAAATGGAAAACCAAATTTGTCAATTTTTCTTTGTAAGTTTGTGACATATAAAAGTATATTAGCTGGTCTAGCACGGGCTCACTGGGAAGCTCCACTTGTTTGCACCCCCACACCACATTTGGTGCTTTTTTGGGGGAGCGCGCACCTCGTTTTAACAGGTACCTGTTCCCACTTCTGGGTAAGATCGCTGGTCGGCGATCTTTGACATTTCCGGCCCCTCTTTGTAAGTATCCTTATATTAAAAGTCAGAAGCTACAGTATTTGTTGCTGCTGACTTTTATTATATATATTTTTTACATATTGGAACTCCTCTTTAAGCAAAACAGCAAATCGTGGTGTGCGGGGCTGTGTGAATGGGCCCTAAAAAGAAAACGAATGTACTCAGGTTTTATAAGGTCTGGTAAGCTACAATGTAATGTATATAATGTTTATTTTTGGGCATAGATATGAGTTAAGGCTAGGTTCACACCTGTGCATGTGCTTGTCATGAGTTTTTGGTGCACTTTTGCAACAATGTTTTCAAGCTCATTTTTGATGTTTTTTATTTTTTTTGTAGGAAGAGACTGGTTGCAAAACACAAAATATTAATTTGTGTAAAAACACAAAATCAATCTGCACTAGATAATAACCAAAATAAAATCTTACAAAGTTATACAGAAGCAGCACTCTGATTGTCTGAATGCAAAACAACAAATTAGTTTATATACATGAAACCTATTACACGTCCCCTTTAACTACAAATAAACCAATAAAAGTGCCATTAACAGCCAACATATACCATAACTCAATATATAACTTTGTCAATAAATATATACCGGTGAACAAAACAGTGAATAAATATGCATTCATATAAAATAATGTCCCACAATACCAAACAAACATATTAACATAAATGAAAAAATTCCACAAGAGAAACAAAGTCCATCCACAGGTGAGGAAATGTTGATTGGAAATCACATGTGAACACTCCTGTGCTCCAACACCAAACACAGCCTTTTGACAGAGATATCAGACCTCTAACATAATGGTCATAAACACATGAAGACTATGCAGGGTAACTGTCAGGTGAACCCTCTCAGGCAGGCATCACAACTCCTCTGTCCCCTGAAGACCTTCTTTAGTGACAAAACATGTTGGACGGAGTCTGAGCAGTTGACAAGTTCACGCTTGCTGGCGGACAGCGTTTTACGTGCTGCTTTTTTTTTCTCATGTGAGTAACCATTGGTGCCTTTTATATTACAACTGTGTAGCTGTTTTAAACTATAAGGTATGAGGGTATGGGGGATGAGTGTGAGACAATTATGACAATTATGTCTTCCTTTCCCCACAGTTTGTCACGATGTATACAGCAAACTCCATTTGATCGGTCTAATTAATAAATCATTGAAAAAAAAAACTGGTATATTGTTAGGCAATGTTGTTAAATAATTTTCTAACATTCATATGAACTTTTTCTAACTTGTTTGTATATCATTGCAGTATATATATATATATATATATATATATATCTTTTGATAAGTTCCGAGCCCACAAAACGCGTAGGCTCCTCTCCCAGCACAACAACACCCTGGATAACCAGACTGTAACTTTGATTTTAGCAAGTCCTGTCTTTTTAAACAACTATTTGTATGTGTAAAATTAAGATTTGTTTAGTTTACTTAATTTCACTGTTTCTAGTACTTATTAGACCAGTGGTTCTCAAACTCAGTCCTCAAGTACCCCCAACAGGCCATGTTTTGGGAATTTCTCTTAGATAAAATAGCTGTCCAAAATACCAAGCCATTGACTCTGATTTAAAGCACCTGTGCAAGATAAAGGAAAACCTGCATGGCCTGTTGGCGGTACTTGAGGGCTGAGGTTGAGAACCACTGTATTATACCCTACAAGGTACATGTAAAGTCCCACAAACTTGATTTGAGTATATTATTTGTTTTAAACTATAAACAATGGATCTGTCCTTTTTATGTTTCCATGGTCTATTTATGGTGTTTTGAAGAGTTGTTATTCCTGCCTGACTGTTACCCTGGATAGTCCTCCTACATTTATGACCTTTATGTTACAGGTCTGATAACTCTGGTTAGAGGCTGGGTTTGGTGTTGGAGCACAGGAGTGTTCATTTTTTCAATCAGCATTTCTTCACCTGTGGATGAACTTTGTTTCTATTGTGAAATTTTTTCATTATATTATTATATTTGTTTTTCATTGTAGGACAAAAGGACTGAGAGGGAAAGAACTCCCACTCAAAAAAAGGCAGGAACACAGGCAGGATTAATTTAAAAAAATACTTTATTATAAAATGTAAAAACCTAAACACGAAGTACATAGACAAAAAGAACACCCTCTGCTAAGCAAGGTTAGGCACCACCCAAACACCCAAACATGGAGGTTGAGTCCTTTAAAAATAAAAAGGTAAGATGATGTAGAAGAAATTTCTGTGTGTATCACACATAAAGAACTCAGTTTGCCTCCACGCTGGTCTGTCGACGCAGAGGTGTGTTCTTTTTGTCTATGTACTTCATGTTTAGGTTTTTAAATTTTGTAATAAAGTTTTTTTTTTTTTTAAATGAATCCTGCCTGTGTTGTGCCCTTAAAGTCTTGCCTTTTTTTGAGGGAGAGTTCTTTCCCTCTCAATCCTTTTGCCTAGAATTTGGATGGTGGCATGGTGGGGGTCCCCCCTTCTCTTTAATATAGGACATTCTTTTACATGAATGCATTTTTATTCCCTGACTTACTTATTCACCAGTATATATTTATTGAGACATTAGATGTTGAGATATGGTTTATTTTGGTTACTTATTGTACTTTCATTGGTTCATATATATATATATTTAAAATGGAAGCGCAACGGGTTTTATGTCTATACACATGTTAATGGCAATTGGTGCATCAGACCCAAGGACTCAACAAAGCATAGGGTAAACGTTTACTCATTTACTCATTTTTTGCTTCATCTATTCCTTATTTCATATTTATATTTCATCTACAGCATTCGCTGTTTTCCATAGGCGTTCATTCCTTCTATTTAACCTACGGCAGATTCGGCTGTTTGTTTGCCTACCGGTTGTTGCCCACTAAATGGCACTAGTGCAGGCTGTCTTCAGCGTGGTGGTATTCTCTTCCATTGCTGTTATGGTATCTTGTGGCGTCTTTACGTGCGGCTTGCGTGTTGTGCTTCGGTCTCTATGCAAGCCGCGGTGCCCAAGCTATGACGTCACTTCCGCCCCTTTCCATGCCTGGACATCTGGACTGGCTATTGGGGCGTGCACACGCCCCTCTTGCTTCGTGGTTTGAGCGCCTCTGATTGGCCCTCCGGGTATTCTGCAGGGTTTATAAGGTTGGCAGGCACTTGCATGCCGTTCAGGCACTCGGCGTGGGGGCTTGCTACAGGACGTTGGCGTGTATACATACCAACCATTAGGAACGTCTGCCATGTGTGTTTTCTAATCTTTTTACCAGCAAACCAGCTAGCGCTGATAGGCTTTGAACCCAGCATCCTCTTGATATATATATTTATTGTTTCAGACACTTTTCTACTCCGCATTGGATTGGGGTGTGCTGCCCAGCCTTTCGTTTTGGCTCCCCTTTTGGGGTATTTGTGGTCTGCTATGAGGATTTAGCTTTTGCTATATTCCTGACGGGTATGTCTTTTTTCCCCCTTTTTTTTCTCATTTTTTTTTTTTCTTCTCTGAACATGTGTTTGGCTCTGGGTGGGTCCTCACTGAGTAATTTTTGTTTCTATACAGCTCATTTTTCTTACAACCTATCTGTGTCTGCCTAACTGGATCCGCTCCTGCTTCTAACCTCTTGAATAAACTGGAACTGTGTTATACCGGTTCACTGGCTGAGTTTCCCTGCCCTCCTTCCATTGTTTTCCGGTATGTATATATAGATAAACAGGTTACATTCCACTATGTTTTGTCTATGCAGGCTATCCTACCTGCTTTTATTAGATTACATTTTCTCTCCAGATAGTCTGCCATCCCTTTTTTCTTAAATCGGCTGTGGTTATCTACTAGTCTGTCTGCTGGTAAGTCCTTCTCTCTTTCCCCCCCCCCACTCCTTTTTTTTTTTTTTATTTCCACCCTGTTTTGCATTCATCACCAGAGAAATCAAATTACATCTTTTCAGACTCGCGGCACATTCCTATGGTTTGATTGAGAGCTATAGGGCTTATCCTCTACTATTTCTTCCATTGATAAGGTACCAGAGTATTCGTTCTGACTGGGTCAGTATTATAGAATATCATGCATATGTGGGACTTGATAATGTAATTCTTTGCATACATTTTGGTTGTTTATATTATGTATTGTTTTTCTTTTTTGTTATATAGATGAACTGTTTTTAAACACAATGACCACTCACCCCTGAGGAAGATTTCCACTAATAACATTGAAACACGTTGGGTCTTTTTCTGCCTTCTCCTTGGCAGATCATTGGTCCTTTTTAATTTGTTACTGTGCTCCATTTGTATGCCTATCAGCATTATTTGTTGTCTTGCTGTATGTCATGTGTATACCTGTTTTTTATCCAATTTTGCTTTGTATCAAATAAAGATATTTTTGTACATACATGTACTCTCTTCTTGAGGAGTTGGTCTTCCCATTTATAGTCCAGAGGGGGTTTATTCTCTTTGGTTGATATAGTCATTGATAGGGATGGGGATAGACTTGCTCCCATTTTTTCTTTTTCTAATTATTGATTGCCATAGAAATATAACCTTATCAATAATAAAACAAAGAAGAGTAACTAGAATGCCAATTGGTGCATTTTCCAAAAGGTTTACTGCTAATGGAGTAACTTACCATACCAGCTAATTTTCAGCTTTGAGTTAAACAAGGAATATACTCAGGGAGGTATGGGTACCAGATCCAGTCATATTAAAGCAATTTCCAGTTTCCACTTTAATAAAATATAGATTTTTATTAAAGGATGCATTGAACATCCTAAAATCCCATTCAGAGACCTGAATGGAACAGAATTTGTGGGATCCATTAACTTACATGATTACATAATTATGGAGTTATTAAACTGTATGCAATTGTATGTATGTGTACAAGGTAGGTGCTAGAAGAGAGTACAGTTTTTGGTCTTCCTGCTTACCAGGAAGATGGTCAGGTAAACTTAGAGTGCTCTCTGCCTACCAGGGAGCAGGGTCTATTGGTTAGGTCTGCTCATTGTGCTCATGTGCAGCTTAGCTTGTCCAAATGCCTCACACTGGTCCAATAGGGAGGCATATTGGAAGGTGGGAGGAGACCTGATAAGTGAGGGCACAGGCATTGTTACAGCCCTGGTTATTGGCAGGGAAAGTGCTGCATTGCATGCCGGGATACTGTATAAATGCCAAGGGCACATGTGCTTGGGGTCTTTCAGCTGGAGAGCAGGGTCCTGGAGGGAAAGGGGTGACTGCCCCTCCTCTGTAGATATTGTAATGCGGCCTTGGGTAGTCGACCTAAGGGCCTGAAGTCAGAGAGGAGCTGAATCCAGAGGTCCTGCAGAGCTGACTGGAAAGGGAGACACTAGCAAGGATCTGATTCAGCCTACTCTGAGTACAGATATGTATCTTTGGGCCTGTCCCGTAAGGGCCAGCCCTTCAGCTAAATGAGTCAGTGGACAGGTGTCGGTCAAGGGGATACTAGAGAGTATCCTGAAAATAAAGTAGTTGCTAGTCTGCTGCTAGTGAAAGCAAGGAGACTTAATTCCTCCATACATGTGGCAGTATGGTTAACCGCTTCAGATCCACGCTATAGCCGATTGACAGCTACAGCGCGGATCTGCATTGCCGGGAGGCTGTCAACAGACTTCCTCCCCTTTTGCTCATGCTGGGCGTGCATGCATAACCGCCAGCGGTGCGCGTGAGCCGCCACCGCACGCCATGTGAGTGTGCCCGTGGGTCGGGCGGACTTGATGTCTGCCAGAGACCCGCAATCTGGTCACAGAGAGCCAGAACAGGGAACCACCGATGTAAACACGGCGGTCCCCTGTTCTGTGAGGGGGGCATGACAGATCTACTGATCCCTGTGATCGGGATCAGTTAGATCTGATATGTCCATGTCAGCCCCCCCAGTTAGAACACATGCAGGGAATACATTTAACCCCTTCACTGCCCCTTTAGTGTTAACCCCTTCCCTGCCAATGACATTTATACAGTAATCAGTGTCTATTTTTAGATCTGATCGCTGTATAAATGTCATTGGTCCCAAAAAAGTGTCAAAAATATCCGACATGTCCGCCGCAATATCGCAGTCCCAATAAAGATCGCAGATCGCCGCCATTACCAGTAAAAAAAAAAAAATAATAATAAAAACGTCATAAACCAATTTCCATAGTTTGTAGGCGCTATAACTTTTGTGCAACCCAATCAATATACGCCGATTGCGATTTTTTTTACCAAAAATTTGTAGAAGAATATATATTGGTCTAAACTGATGAATACATTTGTTTTTTTATTTTTGGATATTTATTATAGCAAAAAGTAAAAAATATTGTTCTTTTTTTCAAAATCGTTGCTCTTTGTTTGTTTATAGCGCAAAAAATAAAAACCGCAGAGGTGATCAAATACCACCAAAAGAAAGCTCTATTTGTGGGGAAAAAATGAGGTCAATTTTGTTTGGGTACAACGTCGAATGACCGCGCAATTGTCATTCAAATAGTGACAGTGCTGAAAACTGAAAATTGGTCCGGGCAGAAGGGGGGGTTTAAGTGCCCAGTAAGAAAGTGGTTAAAGCAGTGTGTCTGCTTCCACAAATCTTCTGGTGAGGCCAAGTGAGAGTTGTCCTTATCCACTGTGAAATGTTCAAGTTGGAGTATCCCACTAATCCCTTCTCCCATCCAAGTTCCAGAATAAATATACAAAACCCAAATACCCTGGACTGGTCATTGTGTAAAGAGCAAACGGGAGTAAGGGGGATATGTGTAAACCCCTAGCAACTGACTGTAGATAATCAGAGGGAGGCCTAAGAAGTCAACACACAGCAAGCCCTACGGGGACAGTGCTATATATGTATTCATTTAACAGGGTTGACTTAAAGTGGTTGTAAACCTCAGTCATGGAATCTGAGCAAAGCACATATATATGTAGTGTTTACTTATCTCTCTCCAAAGCTCTAAGTGTTGTTTCTCTCTGGTGCTTTGTTCCTCTGTTATCAGCATAAGTCCCTTCTGTGATAAATTTGTGTCGGGGGGGGTCAGAATGGAACATGTCTATTCAGAACACAGTTCTTCTGCTGTGTGGAGGGGGTGTGTGTCTTTTCTCCAAACAGCTCTCACACACTGTAACTGTAGTCTCTCCACCCCCTCCTCTTTGATCCTGACAGATGAAGAAAGATTTTTTTACACAATCTGCACTTTTGAAAGGGTGTTGCGAGGAGAAGACTGCAGATAAACAAGTAGAACCTATGTATGAGGATTTGTTTCATCTCTGTGTATTATCTGAGGCTGATCACTTCCCTGGGTATATGTGAGGGTTTACAACCACTTTAAAGCAATTCTAAAGGCTGAAGACTTTTTACCATCATGCATTCTATGCATGAAGGTAAAAAACCCTTAGTGTGCAGCTCTGCTTTATAAATTTCAAAGTGAATGTTCACTTTGCTTAATGAATAAGGTGAAACTGTTCAAATAACTGTTTGATATGTAATAACATAATGTCAAGGCTGTGAATACATTGGCGTTGATTTACTGAAGGTATAGAAGCCCTTCACAAAGTAAAATGAATGTTCAGTTTGGAAAGTATATGTTACTAACTTAATGAATAAGGGGAAGACTTGTTTTACCTAATCACAGGCAAGCGAAAGCCTGCTTTTTATTATGTCCTTAGCACATGATTGGATATTCAAAGCAAACACAGCTTCATTTTATTTACTAAGCTAAGTGAACAAGTTTGCAAGTTAAAGTTTGCAAAAGGTATGTACACTTTTAGAAGACAACAGTCACTTTGCTAAATGAACAGTCATTATTTTGTTTAGTTTATCATCCCATTGGTTAAAAAGCAATATGCACTGATCAGCCATAATGTTAAGATCACTGCCAGGTACAGTGAATAACATGGATTATCTCATTAAAATGGCATCTGAAAGTTGGTGGGATATATTAGGCAGTAAACATGCTCCCCATTAAGTTTATGTGTTGAAATCAGTAAGTTTGCAGTTTGTTATGTATCAGACTGTGTAGCCGCAGAATGGTCAGGGAGCCGATGCTGACCAGTGTCCACAGCCAAAAGCACCTGCAATGGGCATACAAGTATCAGAAGTGGACCATGGAGCAATGGAAAAATGTGGCCTGGTCTGATGAATCATGTTTTCTTTTACATCAAGTGGATGGTCAGGTGAGTGTGCATTGCTTACCTGGAATAGAGATGGCACTAGGATGCAGTAGGAGAAGGCAAACCTCTGGAGACAGTGTGATGCTGGGAAGCCTGGGTCCTGCCATTCACATGGATGTTACTTTACTACCTACCCAAGCATTGTTTCTAATGGCAGTGGCCTTTTTCAGCAGCATAACACACCCTGCCATGCTGCAAAAGCTGTTCAAGAGTCTTTTAAACAACAAAATGAGAGTTTGAGATATTGACTTGGTCCCCAAATTCTCCAGATCTTAATCCAATCAAGCATCTGTGGGCTGTGCTGGAAAAACAAGTTTGATCCATGGTGGCTCCACCTCGCAACTTACAGGACGTAAAGTGGTTTTAAAGCCTAAACATTTTTTTACCTTGGGCCAGTTCAGACCACATGCAGTCCAGTGCATTTTTTTTGCATCAAAAACACATGGACAGTAGGTTATATGGTTTTCAATGGCATAGCTGACATCAGTGCGGTCACTTCCAGTGTGTTCCAGTTCCAGAGAAAAAAGTAGAACATGCTGCATTTTTTTTCTGCACTGGACTGTACTGGAACGTGGTAAAACGCATCAAAAATGCACTGGAACGCACATAAATGCACCAAAAACGCACTGGGACACACATCCTTATTTAAGGTTAAACCTAAATACAAAAATGTACTGGAAAGCATCAAAAATGCACATGGAGAAAAGCATCCGGAACACATGCAGGCTGCATTTCTATGGTGTGAACTGGCCCTGAATGAAAGGTACGGGCCAGGGACAGTAAGGCTGCGAAGGAACGGACTGGATGATGCTGGACATCCTTGAGCCAGGAAATGAGAAGGACTCATAGTGGACTCATAGTGTACAATGTGCATGTACAATGAAATAAGAATATGCAGTTTCAGTATAAGAGAGGTACCTTTAAGGATGGTTAGCGCTAAAAGGTAAGGCTGCAGTTCAGCTTTAAGGCTAGTAACATATAATTTAATTCAAGCATTACGCATACTTTACAAATTAACTGTACATACCAACATTTAATTATAACTTTCTATTTATTTATTTAATCTTTATCTTTGTATGAATCCTGGTATGTGAGTATAAATGGCAGCGGGCCAGAAAGGCACAAAAAAAAGCTAATTAAGCATTTTACTAGCTATAAAATAGTAAAAAATTGTTAAACATTATGTTTTTCAAGAATATCAAAATGAACTTTGTAAAAACAGATTTATTGCTTAAATGTAAATTACAGTTTATTGTATGTGTAACTCTATGATTAAATTAAGATATGGCCTGATTCATTTATATAAAATATTCCAGAAATTTATTTCTCTCTGTGTCTCCCTCTTCTGTCTCTAATTCTAACCGTTTCATTGCCACAAAATAGCGAATGAATGGTTCACCCAAAGATGCTCTCATATATGTGTCTTCTTCCAAAGCAGTCAGGGCATCTTCTAGTTTCAAAGGGATTGAGGGTGCTTTCTGTTCAGTAGGTTTAGTATGGTTGTTAGCGCCTTCTAGTAAGTCAAGGCCCCTCCTGATTCCATCCAGGCCTGCAGCAACTGTGGCAGCTAAAACTAAGTAAGGGTTGGCTGTGGCTGAACACAACATGTTTTCTATATAAGTTTGATTGCAGCCATGAGATTTAATATTATAGGTGAAGGTATTGTTGTTAGACCCCCAAGTGGTACAGATGCTACCGTGAGGGTCTTTATCATCTTTCAAGAAACGTTTATGGTTTGCTGCTCCTGGAGCAACTAGGCAGCTGAGTGCAGCTGAATGGTGCAGAAGACCCGATAACCATTTTTTGCCAATGTCTGTCAGAACTTCTGCATGAGATCCAGTATGAAATACATTTTTGGCTCCACTAACATCCCACAAGCTATGTGATAGAACTCCAGAATTATAAAAACCCACTGAGTCAGTATAAAAACTTGCTATGTAGTCTTGTTTCTTGGCTGCTTCTTTAATGCAAGTTTTAAAAGTGAAGGCATTGTCAGCAGCGGCCAACCCATATTCAGGCACGAAGAAAACCTCCATTTGTCCAGGGAAAATGGAAGGTGAAAAGCTTTCAATGTTCCCACCAATGTAATACATCCCCTCTAAGAATTCTTGCATGAACATCTGGTGATCAGACAGCAATGTTGCAGTAGGGAATGAAATTGTCTTTGAATTTATAATTTCAGCAAGTCCAAATAAACAAAATTCATATTTGAAAGCAGAATGTAGCAAAAATCCTCTTTCCTGTAGCTGACTAAGTAAATGTTTAGCTAGATATCGTGGGGAAGTAAGAAGAGGATTGCCCAAGAATGTAAATGAATCACAGATCACTCTTGCAGTTTTTTCATTCCATGGTAGAACTTGGAATGTTTGTAAATCTGGTTTCAACAAAATATCACTATTAAATTGTTTAGAACTAATGTGGTCTACTTCTTTGTCTTTGCGGTCCAAAGTCAGTTCAAGATAACTTCTTGGCATGCAAACTCCATTCAAAGCTTTGTCCTACAAAACATTGGAAATATATATTTTGTTATAATCATATTGAAAGTGGTTCATCAGAAATACATTCTCTATTTGTTTCACTAATCACAACATATTGGTTGACCAGCTAATGGGTAGACCAGCTATCAAAAGACTGAATGATGTAGCTTGTAGGAGCTTGCAGGAGCAGGGCCCTCTTAACCGTCTTGTTATTGGCGGCTGGTGGGTTTTTTTTGGGAGGGGGTGGCAAACAACCCCCCCGGCTGCACCTCAACCCCCCCTCGCCTGCTCGCTGTCTGCTGGTCGGCCTGGCACTTACCCCATCTAGGTGTCCAATAGGATCGCCTTTCCTTTCAGCCAATTTGGTGATAGGTCTCAGAGGAGGAGCAATGTTACAATATTGAATATTAATTTGTTATTGTAACACACCTGGGTGGACTCGTAAGCACAATGCTCTGCGCCCCGAGCCTACCCTATTTTGATGGCTATTAGGGCCTCTGGCTCTAATCAGGTACTTCAAAAAAACACCCCCCAGGGGCCGGATGCATGGATGGGGGGACGGCGCGCATGGATAAGGAGGGTGGCGCCGTGCATCCTTAATGGATGGGCTGCCCCTGCCTCTTGTATTGAATTGTATTGTTGCTGTATTGTCTCCCTTTTCTATTGTAAAGCACTGTGAAAACTGTTGGCGCTATATAATTCCTGTATGATAATAACAATGTAGCAAGGATCAGAAACAATCAGGCATAGGCAGTGATAAAGAGCGATACAGTAGTAGCGTTGATAGCCAAGGAACTCTGCTGTAGAAACAGAGAAAGAAGCAAAAACATAGTCAAGGGTTTTTACCTTCATGCATCCCATGAAGGTAAAAAAACCTTCCGTGTGCAGCAGGCCCCCCCCCCCCACGATACTTACCTGAGCCCCATCTCGATCTAGCAATGTGCAGGAGAGCAACGACTCTCCTGGGTTACTTCCTCCTCATTGGCTGAGACAGCTGTGGGAGCCATTGGCTGTCAACTACAGCCAGTGAGGAGAGAGCGAGGGCAGAGCCGGGCCACACTCTATGTGTGAATGGACACACAGACCAGCGGCTCATGAACGAGTCTGCTCTGGTGCTCCCATAGCAAACTGCTTGCTATGGGGGCACTTGGCAGAAGAGGAAGGACAGGAATGCCGGCAAGGGACCCAAGAAGAGGAGGATCGGGGCTGCTCTGTGCAAAACCACTGCACAGATCAAGTAAGTATGACATGTTTGTAATTTAAAAAAAGAATCTACCATTAATATGTTAATATGTGAAGCTCATAAAGTGTAGCGCTAAATATAGAAAATATTTTTGAAACTTTAAAAGGTATAACCACATAAATTAGTGAGTCCGTGTAAATCAAATATATAAATGCAAAATACATATGCAAAAGTTAATGTGCAATCCGTAAAAAACATTCATATAGAGGTAAATAGTATCCTTCACCCCTTCGGGCACCAGGAAGTGTGATTTGTATTCTTAGAAAAACTTGGTACACCCGACATGCACTGTGCACTTCCACCAGGTAAGTAAAAAATACTCTTACCAGAGATAACCATGCCCCTGTCGGGTGAGGTGACCTGCCTATCTATTACTACGCTCTGAGAACATCGTATTGGAATTCCAAATCGCTTGATTGTTGCTTTTACCATGTAAGTGTGATACCTTTTAATAAAAGTACTACTGGTTAATTAAAAGCATACTATATTCTTTAGAATGATTTCAATGCTTGAGGCAGAATTTATGAATATTAACTAAGAGGATGGTCTATGTGGATAGACTGTTTCTGTCACACAATGCAATCAGTAACAGGGCAGTCAATCCACATGCTCATAGGTAATGTTTATAAACTCCACTTCAAACGATTAAAGCGGTAGTAAAATCCGATACTTTGTTCCTAAATGTCATATAATTCAATGTAAATCATTATTGTGAATCCTTGCGCCGCCATGTTAACCTCCCTGGCGGTATGACTGAGTCTGGAATTTATTGCTGAAAGCGGTAATGGTTTTCTGCATGGAGATATGGCGTTATGTACTATAGGCCTGCAATGGTTAGTATCCCTGGCGGTATGATTATGTCTGATTTTTGGTGCTGAAAGCGGTATAATTATTTTGCATTTATTCAATAATGTAATCAAACCAAAAACGCAGAAATTTGCTCAGTTGCAGAATTGTCGCTGTCGTCACTTTCAGTTTCTGATGACAAATTTCCCCAAAAATCAATATCACTCAATTCTGCAAATGATTCTTATTTACTATCGGTGTTTTCTAGCTGATCAAAAACCACTTTTGACGCAAAGGGACACTTTTTGGTTGCTATGGACATTCTCATGTTTCCAGGCAGAAAGAATGACATTTATTATATAAAGTGCATGCAGGGCTCTGGGAAAACCACTAGGGACAAAGGGGATGTGAAATGATTTCATACAGTAATGTAATCTATAAGATTACAGTGTACTGTATGTGCTGTGTGTGTTTCACTTTTTGAATTTCCCGCCGGGCTCCGCCCCCGTGCGACGCGACGCTCGCAGGGAACGGAGCCCGGAGGCACACAGAGGCATCGGAGCTGCGGACACAGCTCGCAGACACGCTGACACCGCGGGAGGACATCGCTGGATCCAGGGGACAAGGTGAGTAGTGCTGCCTGGATCCAGTGATGCAAGCCCGAGTGTGGCTCGGGGTTACCGCTTTAGGTACTGAAAATCCACCCCGAGCCTCATCCCGGGTTGCATTCGGGAACACCGCTAAGGAGGTTAAAGCATATATAATGTTTCTTACATGAATAAACTCTGTTTTTGTGAAAGCTTCTTCTCTGTAGCAGCCGCCGCCATATTGACTCCTGTCTTCCGCGTCCAATACCATAATAACGTCCGGCCTTACTCCCTCTCCATGGCCATAATCTCGCGCATGCGCAGTACTCATCGATCCCAGCCTCGTTTTCGTTACGGGGCTACCATGAGAACCACGCTCCGCCAATCTGATCCGTTGCCCTCGCCGCCTCATCAACCCCTGTGATGTAGCGAGTCACATGGGGTTAAAGCTCTCGCGGGATGTCGGGGCTGATGCCAGGCAAAGGAAGTGAGGTAGCCCCGGCACGTAAACACCATTTTTCCGGCACAAAGAGCTTGCCAGAAAAGTGGGACTAAATACGCATGCGCCAATGATGTCATTAGACGATACAGGACCGATTGCACAGAAAGGAAAGGAAGGAGGTAGGAAGCGATTAAAACAGAGCAGCGTGATGACTATTTTAGAATGAATAATATGGGGGAAACTTAACTGGATGGGTTTACTACCACTTTAAATCATTTTCAAGAATATTGCATGTTTTTAGGTTTTCAATAAAAATAAGCAAATGTTGTTTCTATGACCTTTTTGTTATATTATTTCAATTATATTTCATGTTTTTTTATGTACCAATGCCATGTGTCATGTATAGTGTTGAGCGAACCCGGACTGTAACGTTCGGGTCCGTACCGAACTTTCGGGTGTCCGTGGCACGGACCCGGACCCGGACATTACAAAAATCGTTCGGGTTCGGTCCGGGGTTCTGCTATTTTACTCCACGTGTTGAGAAGCTGCAGGGCAGCCAATCAACAAGCGTTTCACTGGTTTGCCCTTAGAAGCCATCACAGCCATGCCTACTAATGGCATGGCTGTGATTGGCCAGTGCATCATGTGACCCAGCCTCTTTATAAGCTGGAGTCACAGTGCTGCAGTCACATGCTCCTTGGGTTAGTGTAGGGAAAGGTAGCTGACGGCGTGAGGGACAGATTTCAGCCATTTTAAGACCTGATCCTGCATCCTGAGATAGATTACTTTACTACTGCTGTCTGTGCTGTTGCTCTGAGGACAGATAGCAGAAATTA
>BLSH010009260.1:172421-188981 GCA_018402905.1 Glandirana rugosa | reverse complement strand
CCTTATTTACTTAAATTTGGAGATGTGCGGTGTGTCCACCGCAAAGGAGGGGGGGGGGAAAAAAAACAGTCGTTTTAGTATCTCATCTATGAAAGTAAATTGGTTTATCTTAACCAAGGAGCAACCGAACCTTGTGATGGTTTAAAGTGAACTGGAAACGCCACCTGTGTGGCGTGTAGAGGTTTAAATTCATTTATTCCACGAGAATTAAAAGCACTTACAAGATGTAAGTAGACAACGGGCTGCCCCGGTCCATTCTGTGGTTGTCACGTCATCCACGCCATGCAAGCCTTCTTCCTCCCCACTGTTTTGCTGAGCCTGTTATCTACTTACATCTTGTAAGTGCTTTTAATACATGTGGAATAAATGTATTTAAAACTCAACACTTCAGTGGCACTTCCTTCTCCCTGCCCCCCCCCCCCCTTTTTTGCCTTCATCACAGAGCTGGCTAAACTCTGAGGACAGCAGCCACACTTATCTTCATGAACGTTTATACTCTGATGGTTTATGTATCGATTTTATATGGACTATGTATACCCCTGCCACTAACCATGGGACCATCATGCTGTTACAGCATCTGTCTTTGCACAAGGATCTGTTCTGTTTCTATGATTTTGCTACTGGCCATGTGTCGCCAGGAGCAGTCACTGATCTGAGATTGACCTACATCTTTAAAGTGACCTTGTACTCCATCTTTTTTTAAAAGTAAAGCTCTGCATCACAAGATGGCTGATATTACATTTGCTAGCCATAAAAGCTTTTACTGTTTTATTTTAATAAACAAATCAAAATAAGGTTGGGGGGGCACATGCAAAAATGTTTTGGCTAATTGAGGAAATAGTCAGTATACTGTGGTTCTCTTTACTTAGGCAGTGCTTCTCTTTGTAAAACTCTAAAATGTAGAAAGGGTTCATTTTGAACACTTAATTTTTAAACCCATTTTTATATTTGATAGCATACAGCCCAGATTCAAAACATTCTTCACCTATTGTGATTTTTATGACCACTATATTTTTATACGCACATAGAACAAGCATTTCATTATACATGGGCTGAAATGTATCCTTACCCTTAAACTCAGTTGCTGAAGGTTTGAACTTGGATCCAGTGGCAATACTTAATTGATCAGGTATTAACATCTGGTTTCCATTAAATGTCTGTATGGGTTGTATAATTTGCTCATCTTTCTGTGAGCCTGCAGGATCTGGCAGTGTTGGATCAATTAGCATCTCATGTGATTGCTTTGACTCACAAATGTTTGCAGCTTCTTGCTTCTGGATGTCTTTTTCCACATGTGGCCGAAATGTTTCAAACGTTAAGCCAGGCTTTTCTCTTATGTTTTCAACACGTTTTGGAAGATGAATGTGAGTTACGGTGGTGTTGATTTTTGGATTATGTTTGTTTTTATGATGAATTAATGGACTCTCCTTGAGAAAATGTTTTAGCTCTTCTAATGTCTCTTTGGGTATTGCAGAACCACAAGGTAACACATCCTCATCAGATTTTTCTGTTGCATTTTTATCATCTGTTTTTTTATAATTTATTTTTTCTTGGGGCATATTCCCAAAAGCTTGTGTAGATGCCACCGGTTCCATTCTTTGTTTTTCTTGCTCTGTTTTACATGTGTTGTCTCCTCTGTGGTTTGTTTGCGTAGAAACTTGTCTATCATTCTTGAGAAGTAATTTAGTAGACATATCAGATGCTTGAAAATAATTTTCCATATCATCGTATACCTTTTCAAAGTAGTTATTATTCAAGGAACTCACAGAATGGGATGCATTTACCTTCTCCCACTCTAAAGGAGGAATGTATCTCCCTTTAACCTTGACTCCTCTTCTTCTGCTATAGCTTGATATCACACTTCCATCTACTTCATCATTTTCAGTGTTCCTTGCCTCCTAAAAGAACCAAGGTACATGTTTTTCAAGCATACCACATGTAATTTAACATTTATCTAAAGCCAAAATGTTTATAAGTTTAATTTTTACTTCTGTCTCCTACTGAGGGGATTTCTATTTACTTCCTATTCTGGAGACATAAAATTGAGAGTAAAATACACCAAAGTAAGGCGAAGTCCCCTCTTAGAGTTGTCATTGAATACAGATATGTGTCCCAATTGGGAGATTTTCTGCACTGTTCGGGTGAAAACTGTAACATTTTGGACTTCCTTCCACTTTCTACCCCAATGACAATGGTCACCAGAACAACCAGAGAGGGTGAACCTTTTCAGAGGGAATAGAAACAATAAAAACATGATAGTTGTTTTAAAACTTCCACTCCATTTTAAACAAGAAAATGGGTTTGGATACACTTCAAGCAGACAACAGTTCTTTCACTAATGTTACAAAGAAAGAAATTTAAATCGGCAGAAAAACAAACCAAATGTTGTTCATGTGATGAAAGCATGCAAACCTATTGTAAACAGCTCTAGTCATTTGGCCAATCATATTCAATAAAGCATATCTAAACCCCAAAACAAAAATGTGATACATCACAACTTACCAGTCTTGGATGTGGCAGCAAAATTAGATTTTTTTTGTCTATATTTTTACTGGTGACACTACCAGTAATACACTCCCTGTCCTAGGGTGACTACGCTCTCTCCCTGTACTGTATTTCTGGGGTAGTGTTGTTACCCCAAGCTGCTCTCCTGATCTAGACCACCAACCACTTTCCCTCTCTCCTCATCTTCATGATATAAGTAGAAGGTGTTCTGTAGTTCACAGAAGATAGTGGGAAAACTGACAGCATTGTTTGAGATATCAGTTGCCAAGATAAACAGTTATTGTCTTTTACTTTTATAAAATCTATGTACATTGAAAAAAAAAGCAAAACTAATGCAGCCACGATATCTAAGGTCTGGTAAGCTGAAAAATAATAGGATTTTCAAACAATTATCAAATCCTTTTCTTTGAGTACATTAAGGGATATGGGGTGAAGTATTCAGGTACATTGGGTTATACTGTTGTCTTCAGAAGATTTGACACTGGCAAACAAAAGCTGTAAAGACAGCATACTATAACCCCTCCTACTCCAACTACGCAGTTTTGTAGTAAAATAATAGTAAGAGTAGATCAAAAGATCCACTCCAAGACAAGGAATTTATTGTAAGCCATATATCCGATATTCTTAATCACACATTAAGGGCCACGGGATGAGGTATTCAGGTTCATTAAATAGTACGAAAGCAGTCTCACTAAGGATTGAGCAACACAACAAATGAAAAGCTAACAGGCATGCAAAAATCAACAGGTTTTATACAATTTAAAAGAGCGCAGCACCAACATAGCTGCATACAATACATTACAATAAACCATACACTAGTCCTTGGGATGGGTCAATGTGTTTTGTGGCTGCACCGCTTCTTCAGGACCACTCAGGTGTAGTGCAGTAGAGAACAATATTGATAATAGTAAAAACAAATCCCAATGAGTGGGGCAACTTGCAGAGTCTTTTAGAGGGAGGAATCACTGGTCCAATATAGCCTACTGGTCCATGGAAGGATAACCCGCTGGGATAAAGTAGTATATAGTCAAGATTAAGACTAATTTATTTAATCTAAATTGTTTACAGGCAAGGTAGATTAGTATCAGAGTAGATTAAAATGCCTGGACTGTGGGCTCATTGTCCGAGCCTAAGGGTCCTTTCACACAAGTTTTGATGGGCTGCGCTCCATCCGTTGATCCCCGCTGAGCTGGCGGATCACAGGACCGCCTCTGCACTCCGTGCAGAAATGGACCTCTCAGGGCTCCGCTCTCCTCTATGGGGGACCGTCTGTTCATGTTAATCTGATCCGATCCACCAGACGGATGGAAAATAGGGTTTCCATCTGTCTGTGTTTAGTGGGGGTGCCAGACAGCGCCCTTCTTTTTGACTCCTCCCACTTCTCATAAGCCCCACCCCTTATCAAATCCACTCACTCCGTCCACTGTATTTCACTTGCTTCCACCCATAGTGTCAGGAGTATACAGCTCAACATTGCAGGACAGAGTATACAGCTCCGCATCACAGGACAGAGTATATAGCTCAGCCTCACAGATCAGGGTATATAGCTCAGCCTCACAGATCAGGGTATATAGCTCAGCATTACAGATCAGGGTATATAGCTCAGCATTACAGATCAGGGTATATAGCATTACAGATCAGGGTATATAGCTCAGCCTCACAGATCAGGGTATATAGTTTACCCTCACAGATCAGGGTATATAGGTCAGCCTCACAGATCAGGGTATATAGGTCAGCCTCACAGATCAGGTTATATAGCTCACCCTAACAGATCAGGGTACATAGCTCAGCCTCAATGAACTTTGTAGACACTATAACAGTCATGTAAACCAATCAATATATGCTTATTGGGATTTTCTTTACCAAAAACATGTAGCAGAATACATATTGGAGTAAATTTATGAAGAAATTAGATTTTTTACATTTTTTATTGTGTTTTATAGCAGAAAGTAACAAAAATACCTTCCAGGGCTGAAGTATTAAAAGTAAAGCAGTGCTGTTTCACAAGAAAATGGCCTGGTCATTAAGGGGGTAAACCTTCTGGAGGGCAAGTGGCTAACTCAGTTTTCAATCCCAGCATGTAGACATGTGCATACATTTCCATACCTACACATGCACATTGTACAGAAATACAGAGTGCAAATACAGAGCTTTCGACTTTAATTTTCACCGCTGAACGCAAGAGTGCAACGCAGCTGTGCGCACAATCCCATATAATACAATACTGCCCTTGGGGACTAGAAAGGTGGTGTAACCTGTATGACTGGAAAGGTGGTGTAACTTGTACTTGGCTTGCCTGTGTACCATTGTCCATCATTTGATATCAGCTATCAGTGCTGTTCTTAGCACCCTGCCTGCTCATTACTCCAGCAGATAACAAAGAGAGCACATGGACTGCCCTGCTCTGTTCAGACATTTCCTCCATCGCCAGTGACGTCACCACGTGCTGTCATCCCCTCACACTCTATACTAAACTCTCTACTATCAGAGCCCATTCTACAACTCCCTACTCACACTGACCACCTTCTCCTGCAGCCCAGCAAACTCTCTCCTCTAGCAGAAGCAAAACTTCAGAGAAGTGTAACTACTTCCCTGTTGGGATGTCTGATAAGTGTGGGTTCGTGCTGTGCCATAAATAGTATTAGAAGTAGTATACATGTAGCCTATCCATCAACCCCTCCCCCTGCACACACATATGTATACACATCTGCTCTGTAGGAAGGGTGGTGACCAGGTGCCACAGAGCCAGCAGGGGTGCCCCTTTTTCAGACACCCCCGCTCCTTCCATGTCCTCTCCTGTCCCGGTTCCTCCATGATCTGTACTGAGAATCCACCCCCAGACTGAGACTGCACTGACACTAAAATCTTCCATCCTGGATATATCCATGTGTTTACCCAGCGCCTAGGATGGCTACTGTCTATTTGTTGACTGGATTAGCCCGATCATAAATGATTTTTCTAAGGTAAGGTTATAACATATACATCTCCTTGTGCTGGAGACAGATCATTAACACTGCTGTTACACGCTCTGCAGCTTGCTATTGCAGGGCACCCTTTGCATTAAACCTGCATCGTGGAACAAATGCAGCTATACCTTAATCCTACATAAGACCACATGATGGATTTTATATAGATCTCAACAAAAATACATTTTCTGGTCTTTTTTATTGCACTGAATGCAACTAACACAAGACTGCACAGAGGGTTGTCTGACTGACACTGAGCCTGAGGCCCGCGGCCATGCAGTGCTGCAAAAAGCACAGCCCACCGTCCTCCAGTCCCCGCCAATTACAAGATACCAATGGAGGACTGAGATGAATGACTGTAGAGTGGGAGTTTTTGCGGGCACATCGCTTGCACCCTGAACACTCCCTAAACAAGGGAAAATTGGCTTCCCAGCTTGCAATCAGCTGATTGCAAGCTGGAAAGCTTCCCATAGACCACCCGGACACCTCTTAAAGTGACCACTTTTTTTTTTGCTGAGTAGCTTGGGGGGCAGCACCCATGCCCCCCCTATGGTCAGGCCACCACTGAATTGAAGTCAGTTGGCTTAGACCGTAGCGTATGAAAACTGGTTACTGGGGCACAACCAAAGGGTGGTGATAGATAGTATGTACTCAGAATGGTCTGGCGTGGTAAGTGGGGTACCCCAAGGATCTGTCCTGGGACCAATTCTGTTTAATTTATTCATAAATGATATAGAAGTTAATATGTGTAGCACTCTCCTAGGCAGGTGCTAGAAGAGAGTATAGTTTTGGGTCTTTCTGCTTACCAGGAAGTTTTTTAGGCAAATTCAGAGTGCTCTCTGCCTACCAGGGAGCAGAGTCTATTGGTGAGGTCTGCTCATGCCGTTCAGCTGCAGCTCAGCTTGTCTGAATGTTCCACACTGGTCTAATAGGGAGGCATATTGGACAGTGGGAGGGAACCTAACAAGTGAGGGCACAGGCATTGTTACAGCCCTGGCTATTGCAGAGGAAAGTGCCTCATTACATGCTGGGTGCCTGTATAAATGCCAAGGGCACATGTGCTCGGGGTCTTTCAGCTGGAGAGCAGGGTCCCCGGAGGGAAGGGGGTGGCTGCCCCTCCTCTGTAGAAGTTGTCATGTGGCCTTGGGTAGTCGACCTAAGAGCCTGAAGTCAGAGTAAAGCTGAACCCAGAGGTCCTGCAGAGCTGACTGGAAAGGAGATACCAGGAAGGATCTGATTTTGCCTCCTGTGAGTACAGATGTGTGTCTTTGGGCCTGTCCTGTGAGGGCCACCCCTTCAGCTTGAAGAGTCAGTAGACGGGTGTCAGTCAAGGGGATGCTAGATAGTGTCCTGAAGATAAAATAGTTGCATCAAGTCTGCTGCTAGTAAAGTAAGAAGACTTAATTATTCCATACAAGTGGCAGTATGATAAAAGCAGTGTGTCTGCTTCCACAAATACTGGTGAGGTCAAGTGAGAGTTGTCCTTATCAATTGTGAATAGTTCACTTGGAGTATCCCACTATTCCCTTCTCCCATCCAACTTCGACCATTAATATAAAAAAAAAACAAATATCCTGGACTGTTTATTGAGTAACGAGCAAGCTGGAGTAAGGAGGGATGTGTGAAAACCCCTAGCAATCGTCTGCAGGTAATCAGAGGGAGGCCTAAGAAGTCAACACACAGCAAGCCCTAATGGGACAATGCTACATTTGGCGGCATCAAACGGGATTTCCTCTGCATTACGGCATTAGTTGCTACCGGCAACAGCCAGATAGATACCCAAGAAACGTCATGTCTTCTTATGTAAAGTGCTGGAGTGTCAGTGAAGAAAGGATATGTTGCACTGTGGAAGAAAGTAATGTCTGCTTCACAGTAATCAGTGTAAGTGTGCTTTCAAGTTGTGTTCAGGAAAGCAGTACCCCAGGCGCAGGGATCGACGCATCAGGGGTTGTGTCCGTACATGTGCTGTGGAAGAAAATGTCTGCCCTGCAGTCGGTAACAGCAGAACAGTTTCCAGCAGCAGTGAGGGAGTTCGGTTGACAAGAGAATGTGACCAAAGCTCAAGTAAAGGCAGAGGGATGTGTGTCTGTGGCAGGGAACACAATCTGCATTGCAGTACCATTTGTGCAGGCTAAACAGTGTTATGGCAGCAGCAAAGGGGTTACTGTACCACGTGGGAGAGAGTGCACGGCAAAGAGATCTGCCTAGCAGGAGGAGCCACCGCCAGAGAGTCAGCTAATCTGGGGACATGGTCAGAGTCGCCGTTCGCAGGCCACCAATCCGAATGGGGAAAGGGAGCTGTAACATCACTTCCACCATCTGGTAGCTGCAGATGAAACACATGTGAGGAGTAGCAAGATGGCGGGTACCAGACTGAGCTGCAGCGCGAAGGCTTTGAGACGTGTTGGCGGAGAGCCTGCAGAGCAGACTGAGACTCAGAATCCGACCCTGTGGGACACAGGAGTCCAATTGATGCCCAAAGGAAGTCTGGCATTGTGCAGCAAAGGTGACAAGGAGCATCTTGAGCTGGTGTGTAATAGATGCTTGAATATATCCATGCAGCTGCGGGCATGGGGCCAGTGTGGCCATTGCAGTGACACGTTGCTGAGATTGGAGTGGAGTAATTGCGAGCCCAGAAGATTGTATGCAAACTGGGAGGCAGAAACGACTTCTGAACTGCTGACACCCATAGTGGATATTCCCTTTGGGAGTGGACAGGGAGTGCCGAAAACACCGCTGGCGTCAGGACCAGTGGTGCATATCCGTACAACAATCTGCCAAACCCACATCTCAGAGGTGCAATGCACACAAGTTGTGAAAGCCATGCAGCGGCCACAGGGTGCATTGGGTGCAGTCACAGCAACAGAAGGTCTAGCTCTTAAAGAGGCAGAGGGGCTTCAATGGAACCAGAAGCTGAAGTCCTCCAGTCCATCCAGTGAGGAGGAGGCAGAAATTATTGATGTGGGGTCACCCAGATTAGAGTACCGATTTGGATCCCTGGAAGAGGGAATCGGAGAATGGGGATCAGAGGCGGAGACTGAGTGGGACTGGAAAACTGAAGGAAGAAGAAGCCCCCTTCGTTCCAGTTCACTCAGTGAAGAGACAGAGTCATCCACATGAGGATACATGTTTTTGATAAAAAAAAAATCCCAATAAGCGTATATTGATTGGTTTACGCAAACGTTATAGCGTCTACAAACTGTGCAAAATATACTAGAATTTTTATTTATTTATTTTTTTTATACTAGTACTGGCGGGGATCAGTGACTTATAGCGGGGCCGCAAAATTGCAGCGGACAATGGGACACTAATTGACACTTTTGACACTTTGCGGGAACCAGTGACACTAATACAGTGATCAGTGCTAAAAATATGCACTGTCACTGTACTAGTGGCATTGGTTGAAAAGGGGTTAAACATCTGGGGCGATCAAAGGGTTAAAGGTATGCCTGGCCAGTGTTTGTGTTTACTATGGGTGCTGCTTTTACTAGGGAAAGAGATGGATTTGAGTCACTGCTTTGCAGAAACACAGAATCCACCCCCCCCCCCCCCCGTCAGAACGAAACTCTGCCTTGTTTACATAGATAGAGCTCCGTTCTGAATCTCTGCCCAACGATCAGTGGTGCTGGCAGACATCAAGTGTCCGGCACCTGCAAATTGGCTTCTGCTGTGAATTATAACAGCAGAAGTGGCGCATGCGCGCCCCTTGCAGGAGGAAGTGCAGGATCACGTATATATACGTGAGCCTGCACACAACTGCCATTCTGTAGCAGTAAAATTGCTAAACGACGGTTAGCAAATGGTTAATAAAAGCAATATACAGGGATATGGGAAATGGTATTGACATAGACGCACACACACATACCTACACAGGTTAAACTAGATGGACTGGTGTCTTTATTCAACCTTACCAACTATGAAACTATGAGTTTAGATATCTTTGAGGGTTGTTTATCATGTGTTTCTGGAAGTTCAATAAATGGGTATTCTATTTGCAGTAAAATAAAATTGCAGTTAAAAATAATATAAAAAAGAGGTGAATCCTCTCGGGATATTTCAACCTCCTAATCATCTGTTCAGAATAAAGTAAAAACTGTTTCTTGATGCCAGTAGTATAAAGCTGTAATATCAAAAGACTCATATATCAGTCCAGCTGTTTATAAGATACCAAAGTCCACAGTGGATTATATTAGAAAGCCTATAGCCTACGGATCTTCCAGCCATTGCAAAGATAAGCACTAATGTAAAGCAGCCCATAGATCACTCGATTCCTCCATCAACACAGTCAGTGTTGATGGGGGGATGCTTCCCGCAGAGCCATTTTGTTCTGCCGTGTAGATGGGGGGGGAGGGGGTGTGGGAAGCCTTCCTGGCCAGGAGAACATCTTGATTACTTTTAGTGACTATAGAATCTGACAGTGATCGAATGTAAAAAATACAACAGACTGGTTGTACCCAAGTCGATCGATGGATTGACTTGGGTACATTCAGCCTGACAATACATGGATCAAATCTCAGATGTTCCCTGCTGAACCAGCTGGATTCCAATCCATGCATGGCTGGCTTAAGAGTAGACCACAGCACATGCATGCCCATAGCCTAATTTTCAAGCTCTTGAAAGTTATATTGTTTATTACATTCTGGCCAATTACACATTGAAGTTTATTTTAATTTGATTGTATTTCGCCTTTCTTGGTTCATCCTTTCCTTCTTCATCAACGTGGTAATGGCATTTAAAAAGAACATTTCCATTTTCATTACATACTTTATTTCAGACTCAGATACATTATGCCTACATCTTGATATTTCTGTAGGCAATACAGGCAGATTGCGGCTGGTGGGAGGGTTTGACAGGGTAATGTATATAGTTTCCTGAGAACATCAGAGCAACCTGCCTCAGTACTCCTCTCAAGAGCACTCAGTCCTGATGCAAGCAGTGGGAGGGTTCTTGGGAAGAGTTGTGCAAATATTAAAATGCATCAAGGCTGTGAATCCTGTGCTCCCTCATCGCACATGAAATGCAGATGGTTCACATTGCCCTCTGTCGCTGTGGGTATCAATGTAAAGTTAACTGGACCCCCCAGATCAGTTTGCAGATCGCAGTGAGAACTGTGAAATGGTACATGAATAGGATCGCATGGGTGTAAACACCCATGCGATCCGATTCCAGTGCGGACCAAAGCAAGGGTCCTGCACCATTTTGGTGCGAATGCAATGTGATTTCAGTCACACTGTTTGTATGGTTGAATTCGCATCGCACAGACTTAGCATGTGATCTACACAGCAATACGGTGCGAATCACATGCAATGTCTGTAATGTGAACCCATCAAAAAGAGGTGGATGTCAGTCTGGAGAAGTGGGCAATTCCTAGGCAAGCTGTATTTGCATACAGACCACCCTAAGTAATGCCCACATGTGAGGCTGAGGCTCCATGATTGAAAGAACTGAAATCCAATGAATGATATTGGCAGACCGGGGGCAGTAAGCCTAGGAAGATAGACGCTGGATGTCCTGCAGCCAGGATAAGGTGGGCGCTATATGACTTGCTGCAGCTTCTATTGCACACTGTGAGAAGCTTACATCATGCAATGAAATCAGAGTAGAGTTGGGCGAACAGTTTGAGCCGAGCAAAAGTTTGGCCCGAACATCGCCTGTTCTCCAAGCTCCCCACAGTGTACTGCACAGTGTTTTCTAAGCCCTGATTGGACAAAGCTTTGCCCAATCAGGGCGCACTGAATAGCTGGCTGTTAAGGAGTGGGCCAGGAAGCCGGCCACGGCGTCCTTCACAACGGATAAGTCATCAGCTGTCAACGGGCTTGACAACTGATAAGAAAAAAACAATGTTAAAAAAAACAGTGTGGGGGTATATTTTAATGGGAACCCCACGCCAAAATGAAAAAAAAAATGGCGTGGTCCCTCCCACCCCAAAGCACCTTGTCTTCATGTTGATGGGGACAAGGGCCTCTTCCACACAACCCTGGGCTGTGATTGTGGGGTCAGCGGGCAGGGGGCTTATCAGAATCTGGAGGCCCCCTTTAACAAGGTGGCCCTTAGATCCTGCCCCCATGTGTCACCACCGCCTTGTGACATCACCGACCCAGCATGCACCGGTCGGTGACGTCACATGGAGGCGGTGCCACCAGGTGATGTCGCCAGGTGACCCACTCCGCTTACCGATATAAGAATGACAGTTTGGCAGTTTAGCTATTATCAAGGGCAGGACTTTTTTTTTCTTTTTTCAGGTCCGGCAGTGGCAGTGGGAGTTGTGATTGATGATGGATCTACATCAGGGACATTTTTTTTCTTACTTTTAATAAAGGAATTGTCAAAAACTATGTGCATGTTTTTATTTCTTTTTGACACTTTTTTGGTGAATGGGTAAGGGCACTGTGTACCCCATACTCATTCACATGGAGGGGCCGAGATCTGGGGGCCCCCTTGTTAAAGGGGCTTCCAAATTCTGATAAGCCCCCTGCCTGCAGACCCCCACAACTACAGGGTTGTTGGGAAGAGGCCCTTGTCCGCATCAACATGGGAACAAAGTGCTTTGGGGTGGGGGGGTCAGAGTTCCCCACCCCAAAGCACCCCCCATGTTGAGGTCATGTGGCCTGGTATGGTTTAGGAGGGGGCGGCGCTCACTTGTCCCCTCCCCCTTTCTTGGCCTGCTAGGCTGCATGCTCAGATAAGGGTCTGGTGTGGATTTTGGGGGAGACCCCACACCATTTTTTAAAAAAATTTGCCATGGGGTTCCCCTTTAAATCCATACTAGACCCAAAGGGCCTGGTATGAATTAGAGGGGACCTCCACGCTGTTTTCTTTAACATTTTTCTATTGCCAGCAATTTAAATGTAATTTTCTTTCTTTATAAATGTCAGTTTTGCTGCAGCAGGTTCTGAACATGGTATAGACTAAGGTGACCCCCCAGGCACTACATTTAAAGTAATTTTTCATTTTTATTATTTCCCTTTAAGCATTATTAAAAACGACCTTTTTTAAAAAAAATGTTTGCATTGATACATGTCCCCCAGGGCAGTACCCGGGCCTCTATACCCTTTTCATGGCCAATAACTTGCATATAAGCCTTCAAAATGGGTACTTTTTATTTTTCAAGTTCAGTTTGCATATATTTTAATAGGGTTCGGAGTTCGGGTCTGAACTTTTGCAATGTTCGAGAGTTCTTGCCCGACCCGAACCAGGGGGTGCTCGGCCCAACTCTAAATCAGAGCAAGCTATTTCATTAAAAGAGAAGAGCCTGTACAACTGTGCAAGACTGAAGGTAAGGCTGGAGTTCCACTTTAAAAAGCCTATCATGAGAAAAACATGGAGTCCGTCTCCAGAGAGCTCTGCTTTTTAAAATACTGGTTGCCTGGTTGTTATGCTGACCCTCTTACTTCAATACTTTAAATCTTTTTGCAGAAAAAGGCTTCTGGCTTTCACTAACTTTCTTGATCTGCATACTTGCCAGGTCAGTGATTTAGAGAGTATTAATTACTCAATTTAGAACATTGTTTTTGTTAAAGTAGAATTCAAACCCTAACTACTGATAAAAATGCTTGCCCCCGACAACCCCCCCCCCCCCCCCCAGCACCATTCTGAGCACATATTCTGACTAAACTGCATAATAAAATATCTGTATTCCTATTGTCATGCCGCTCTGGTCCAGTCACGTTATCTTTCCTGTATCGACCAGTGTCGGCTACAGAGGAACAAAGCAAGTGTTTGACAATGGCTGGTAATGCCTGAGTGGTGATGCTACCCATAGACTTAAGATGGTCCATCCATTGTTGCCATTCCCTCCTCTCTCCTGCAGCCACGATGGCTGATAGAGGGGAGCAGATCACATGACCAGACCGGAGTGGCCTAAAAATATGTATACAGATCTTTTCTTACACAGCTTAGTCAGAATAGGTGTTGGGGGAGGAGTAGTTGTAAGAGTAGTTGGGGTTTGCCTGGAATTCCACTTTAAAAAAATAAGAGCTAGCAGCTTTTAAAACCAAAATTCAGCACTTGCTGCAATACCTCCTTTATAATGCTGTCCATCACAGTACATGTCTTCTGCTACAAAATATCCTCACCCAAACATCACTGAACCTGGAAGAATGAGGGCATAGTATGGGGACAAGGCGTCATACAGTGTCTGGCACTAGCATAAAATGCATAGAGTGGCGCTGACATGAGGTTTCCTGCACCATTGAAGACCATCTACTGCTGGGGAAGATCTGAAGACATTTGGAATGTAAGAGTTGGGCTTTATCCTGGATTTACACATTTGAGTTGCAGCAACATGCATGTTATCACATTGCTTGGTACTGCATATGCACATATTAATGTGTTGCTATGCCATTAATCCTTAATGGCTCCCCAATGCACTAAGGCCCTTTTCATGCAGGCAGAACAGAAGTGATGTCACTTTTGTGACAACTGTGTCCCTTCATTGCTAAGCTCTATTTAAAAACATGGGCTTTCCTGACTTACATTACATAGTTGCATAGTTAGTCAGGTTGAATAAAGTCCATCTAGTTCAATCAATAAAAGGGGAAAAAATCATACATCCCATATACACAATCCTATACCCACAGTTGATCCATTGGAATGCAAAAAAACAGCAAAGCATGATCCAATTTAATCCAGCAGGGGGAAAAATCCTTCCTGATCCCCGAGAGGCAATCGGATATTCCTTGGATCAACTTTACCTATAAATGTTAGCATCCAGTTATATTATGTACATTTAGGAAATAATCCAGGCCTTTTATAAAGCAAGCTACTATGCTAGCCAGAACCACCTCTTGAAGGAGTCGATTCCACATTTTCACAGCTCTTACTGTGAAGAAACCATTCCATATTTGGAAATTAAATCTCTTTTCCTTCAGATGTAAAGAGTGCCCCCTTGTCCTCTGTGATTACCATAAAGTGAATAACTCAACAAGTTCATTATATGGACCACGTTTGTATTTGCACATGTTGATCATATCCCCCCTTAATCTCCTCTTCTCAAGAGAGAATAAATTCAGTTCCTCTAATCTCTTTCCTCATAGCTGAGCTCTTCCATGCCTCTTATCAGTTTTGTTGCCCGCCCTTCTGTGCACTTTCTCCAATTCCCTGATATCCTTTTAGTGAACTGGTGCTCAAAACTGAACTGCATATTCCAGATGAGGTCTTACTAATGATTTGTACAGGGGCAAAATTATATATTTCTCTCTGGAGTCTAAACCTCTTTTAATTGCATGCTATTATTCAGCTTATGATTTAGCAGAACATCCAGATCCTTCTTCACGACTGATTCCCCTAGTTGTACACCCCCTAGTATGTATGATGCATGCATATTCTTAGCCCCTAGGTGCATAATTTCACATTTATAAACATTAAACCTCATTTGCCACATAGTGGCCAAATTAAACAGTGCATTGAAGTTAGAGACATCATGTAAGGAAGTTATTCCACTGCATAGCTTGGTGTCATCTGCAAAGGCTGAAATGGTACTTTTAATCCCAGAACCTATATCTTTATAAAGATATTAAAAAAAAAAGTAAGGGTCTCAACACTGAACCTTGGGGTTCCCCACTGATAACCTTAGACCATTCAGAATAAGAATCATTAACCGCTACTCTCTGAATTCTGTCTTTTAGTCAGTTTTATATCCATTTACAAACCGATCTTTCCAAGCCTGTAGACTTTAGATTACACATTAGCCCTGTGTGGGGAACTGTGTCTAATACTTAAATTTCAAGAAGGAGATAGGTGCTAATGAGAGACCCAAGATTTCTGCCATCCCCTTTATGTTTTAGAATACATCTAGAGAAATTTTCCCCATTAAGGGTTTAGTGGCAGTAAAAAAAATATATAAGTAAATCCAAACAATTTTGTTGAAAATCTTACAGTTTTTTATTATTTATTTCCCGCTTAACATTGGATCATGGAAAAAGAACTATGTGAAAAAGCATAAAAGGAGCTCTGGTTGTACATCAATGGGACATGCATCACAAACAACACTTGCAACATGAAAAGAGGGGAATGACAAACTGTGCAGCTATAGGCCACATGAGGTCCCCTACGCGTTTTGGCCCTTCAACGGTATCTAGGCCTTCCTCAGGGGGATTAGAGGCATTACCCCTTCTGCGATATTAAAAAATATGAAATTTAGAGTCATACAAAGTACAATGAATACTTATTATATAATAACATCCAACACTTACAAAGCTGCAAATTGGTTTTTAAATGCGAATTTCCATCATCCAGAGCGTTTTTAAAAAATTCAACAGTGCAGTGTAAAAAGGCCGCATGAGCTTACTGCATGGTCATCCCGACCAGCCACCCAGGGTCAAGCGCTCCACCGTGGTTATGGGAGTTTGCAAGAGGCCACACTCAATCCTCCCTGGTGCAGAGGGGGGAGGTTGCAATTTACGCTCCTATGAAAGGTAAAAATGTATATGTAGTAAATTAGTTCCATAATCGCTAGTATGGCGTGAGCATAATAGGTGTATATAGACAAATGCTATATAAGAATGACTTTTTAATGTCTATACTACATTCGACATCAGTATCAATATCACCTATATTTGTTGTGAGCAAATGGAAAGCTGCATCACAAATAGGCTATATGAAGAAATTTTTTTTTTTTTTTTTTTTTGTGGTTCAAAGGAACCGTATATATATGTCTATGTATATGCGTACACCTAATAAAGTATTAAAAATAGGTTGAAATACTTACTAATGACCTAAGGGCAGGAATGCCCAAAGCATTTACTGTCTTACAGGCAAAACCAGCGTTGAACACTGTGAAAAATATGCAAAAAATTTGCATTACTTCGGAGAAACAGAAGTTTTATTGCTGTCTCCAAAGTAAGGAATAGTAAGAAATAACAATCATGGAAGAGGACAGAAGGGGAGAAAAAATCTCACTCACATGTCATTTTTTTAAAAGGAGTATATCAGAAAAAAATGTCCTTCTTACCCGAAAAGTGCAGCCCAGTGTTCCAGCCTGGCTGGAGGAAAACCTCCATGTGTCCTTGCCTTACCTTTACTGTATCTTAAATACTAGTTCCCTATGGGGGTGTGTGTTGCAAAACAGCTGATGGAGATCAGCTGGCTG
>BLSH010009260.1:132623-156784 GCA_018402905.1 Glandirana rugosa | reverse complement strand
GAGTATATGGTACGTGGTCTGACATCTGGCAACGACGACAAAAAAATTTTAGTGCTTAACAACTTCTATTTGTCTTTAAGTAGTAGTAATTCGTCAGTAGCACAAAATTTCGTTGGCCTTCACTGTGCCCAAACCGTAAGACAACTCAAATCGTATACCCGTCATGTAGCCGAGGGATAGTCGTGAGACCGTCGGGGGACAGTCTTATGTTATCGTGTCGTCCCCTCTAATGATATGATTCCGATGAAAGTGTAACGTCGGCGCCAGCGCCATTTTGGAACGATCAAAGTCGACTCAAAATTGCCGCCCCCCGTGTTGCGAAAATTGGTGCCATTAAAATAAATGGCAAGCGCTTCCAAAGCGGCTGCACACCGCCTTGGAAGCGCGGAACGCTAGCACTTTTGACCCAGTTTTAATCCCTTGTGGGGGGTTAAAAGCGTTGTGCCCCCCGCCGTTAAAACTCAGCTGAAACTAGCAAGGTTTTACCGCGACCGCGGCTGCAATGTGAAAGTAGCCTTAGTATAGTAATCTCCCCTGCTGTGCTATTGTATTCTGACAGGGGGCTGCCAGAGTGCTGATAGGGAGCCGATGTACTGCCCATATGCTAAACTCAACAGAATGCCAAACCCGTGTCACTTCCGGTTGCTTTAAAACACGATGACTGCTTAATGATGATGAATTTCTGTTTATCTTCAACAATTCGTGATTTTAAAAAAACAGCAGCAACGGTCTACAGTCTGGTGCATGGTATATGAGCGGGGATTTATACTGCGCTCAGATACCAACCATGAAAATGACCGCCTGCTAGGCGGGGACAAGTTTGTCCCCGTTAACCGCTGTGTTCCTGACATAGCAACATCTCACGGTAACTGACTCTAGTCCGTTGCCGGTGTTTTCTACAAACATAAATTTGTGACAATTAGGCAGTTATCGTGGTTTAAAGAACCGGAAGTGACGCCGGTTTGGCATTCTGCCAAGTTTGGCACTTGGGCAGAACACCGGGTGGCAGACTTTTGTTCAGTCATGCCCCTTCTCTCAAACCAGCAGCAGTACACATGGGCCACTCAACATTCTGCCCATGTGTACTTAAAGGTAGAACTATAGGCAAAACTTTTTTTCACTTTGGATAGAGTAAGGGTGTGTTAAAACCCCTGTCACTTTTTTTTCACCATCTGTGTCCCATTGTGGAGATTTCCCTTCACTTCCTGTCCCATAGCAAAACAGGAAGTGAAAGAAAATCCCTGCAAATTAAGGGAATTCCTTGGTGACCCCCAGGTCACCAGAACTAATGTCCCCATTGGAAGATTTCCCCTCTATTACTTTTCTGGGTACAACCCAAAAATTGAGATTTTTTTTTAGTTTCACTTTCAATGATAATGGTTAACAGGGAAATAAAGAGGGTGAATCTCCCTAATGGGGTCACAGACAGCAATGAAGACTGACAAGCATTCTAATCCCTCTCCACTGTATCCAAAACTACAAAAAATGTTTTGCCTTTAGTTATACTTTAGCCAGTTCAGATCCGCGCTATAGCCAAAAGACGGCTACAGTGCGACTCTGACGTCTATGGACATCCTCCTTTGTGCACGCTCCCCACGCGCACTCGCAGCCTGAGGCGGGCTCTCACGGCCGCCACACGCTGCGTGGGCGTGCCCTCAGGTCGGGCGGACTCGATGTCTGCACGAGACCCGCCGATCACCATTAGCAGCTGCAGAACAGGGAACCGCCGATGTAAACACAGCGGTTCTCCATTCTGTGAATGGGACATGACAGATCTACTGATCCCTGTCACTGGGATCAGTTAGATCTGTTACGTCCCGACCAGCCCAGCCCCCACACAGTTAGAACACACCCAAGGAACACAGTTAACTCCTTCACTGCCCCCTGCAGGTTAACCCCTTCACTGTCAATGACATGTATACAGTAATCAGTGGATATTTAAATTTCTGATCGCTGTATAAATGTCATTGGTCCCAAAAATGTCCGACATGTCCGCTGCAATATCGCAGTCCCGATAAAAATCGCAGATCGCCGCCATTACTAGTAAAAAAAAAAAAAAATTGTAAAAACGCCATAAATCAATTCCCACAGTTTGTAGACGCAATTACTTTTGCGCAAACCGATCAAAATATGCCGATTGCGATTTTTTTTTTACCAAAAATATGTAGAAGAATATATATCGGCCAAAACTGATGAATACTTTTTTTTTTTGGATATTTATTATAGCAAAAAAGTAAAAAATATTGTTCTTTTTTCAAAATCGTCGCTCTTTGTTTGTTTATAGCGCAAAAAATAAAAAACGCAGAGGTGATCAAATACCACCAAAAGAAAGCTCTATTTGTGGGAAAAAAATCATAAAAATTTTGTTTGGGTATAGCGTCACACGACTGCGCAATTGTCATTCAAAATGCGACAGCGATGAAAGCCTAAAATTGGTCTGGGCAGGAGGGGGGTTTAAGTGCCCAGTAAGGAAGGGGTTAAAGAGGTTGTATAGACTGCAAATTATTTTTACCTACAGGCAAGCCTATAATAAGGCTTACCTGTAGGTAAATTAATATCTCCTAAACTGTATATTCAGCCTGCATGCAGGCGCTGGCGTCAGCAGCGCATGCGCTCTGAAGGTCCGGCATATCGTGGCGGAACTTCAGAGCTCCTTGCCAAAACGGAGGGCTCCCATGCGCACGCACAGGAGTGACATCATTGCAGCTCTGGCCACTCACAGCGCCGAACCCATAAGAAATGCAAGGGGAACATGTCAGCCCCCTCAGCTGTGACCAGGCACCGCTACAGGGGCTTCATTCTAAGGTAAGTATTTCATAATGTACTAGTATGCAATGTTATTGTCTTGCAGGTTTGTTTTTATGTCAGCTGATTACTACCGCTTTAACCACTTGCCGACCATGTCATGTAGAAACACAGCCGCAAGGTGGACTCATTATTCTGGAAGGGTGTACTATAACATCCTTCAAGAATTGCGCTCCTGCGCACTCCCTGGGGCGCGCACCCGGGAGTATCCATGACCGCCGGGTCCAGGAGACGTGGCGCATTACAGATCACGGTAAACGGCCGCCCGCAGCGAAGCAATCACATGTAAACAAGCCGGCGGATATCCGGCTTGTGTCTCCCCTAATTTACCGATCGGCACAGTGCGGGGGGAGAGGTCTGATGCAGCAGCGCTGTGGGCAGGATCTGCAGTGCCCACAGCGCTATGTGCCCATTATGTGCCACTCATCCAGCCATCCTCATGCATCATCCTCATCGATCCAGCCATCCTCATCCCTCATCCATCCAGCCATCCTTATCCATCCAGCCATTCTCATCCATCCAGCTATCCTTATCCCTCATCCATCCAGCCATCCTCATCTATCCAGCCATCTTCATCTATCCAGCCATCCTCATCCCTCATCCATCAGCTATCATCATCCCTCATCCATACAGCCATCGTCATCCATACAGCTGTGCTCAGTCATCCCCGTCCGTGCCTACCCATCCCTATCCATGCTCAGTCCTCCCCATCGGTGCTCACCCATCCACATCCGTGCTCAACCATCCTCCTCCGTGCTCAGTCATCCTCATTCGTGCTCAGTCATCCCAATCTGTGCTCAGTTATCCCGTCTGTGTTCAGCCATCCCTGTACGTGCTCAGCCATCCTCATTCGTGCTCAGTCATCCTCATCCGTGCTCAGTCATCCTCATCCGTGCTCAGTCATCCCCATCTGTGCTCATCCATCCCCATCCATGCTCAGTCATCCCCATCCGTGCTCAGTCATCCCCATCCGTGCTCAGTCATCCCCATCTGTGACACATCCATGTCACTACAGTGCCACTACACTGCCAATCAGTGCCACTACACTGCTCATCAGTGCCACTACAGTTCCCATCCATGCCACTACACTGCCCATTAGTGCCACTACGGTACCTCACAATAGTGTAATAGGTAGTCAAATTAGATTTGAAATGTATGCCCCTAGAACACCTGACGGTGCTCCCTGCATGTTGGGCCTTTGTATGTGGCCAGGCTGTGTAAAAGTGTCACACATGTATCACCATACTCAGGACGAGTAGCAGAATATATTTTGGGGTGTAATGTCTGCTAGGTACATGCTACGTGCTAGAAATATTGTATAAATGGACAACTTTGTGTACAAAAAAAAAAAGCGTTTTCATTTTCTTTCCCTATTTTTGTTTACTTTCCAAAATGGGGTCATTTTTTGGGCGTTTCCATTATCCTGGTGTTTCAGGACCTTCAAAAGTGCAAGAGGTAGTCAGGAAGGCAGAGTAAAAGTCTCACACATGTGGTAACGCCATACTCAGGAGGAGTAGTAGAATGCATTTTGGGGTGTAATTTGTGGTATGCATATGTTGTGTGTGAGAAACCTGTTAATATGACAATTTTGTGAAGAAAAAAAAAAAAGAAAAAAAAAATCTTAATTTTGCAATGAATTGTGGGAAAAAAAATACAGCTTAAAAAAACCTCACCATGCCTCTTACTAAATTCTATGGACTGTCTACTTTCCAAAAATGGGTCATTTGGGGGCTATTTGTAATTTCCTGGCTTATTAGGGTCTCAAGAAATGAGATAGGCCATCAGTACATCAGGTGTGATCAATTTTCAGTGAATGGCACCATAGGTTGTAGACTCTATAACTTTTACAAAGACCAAATAATATCCACGAATTAGTTTTTTTTTTTTTTACCAAAGATATGTAGCAGTATAAATATTGTCCAAAATGTATGAAGAAAAATTACTAATTTGCAAAATTTTATATCAGAAACAAAGAAAAATGCATTTTTTTTTACAAAATTTGCAGTATTTTTTTCATTTATAGTGCAAAAATAAAAAGCCCAGCGGTGATTAAATACCACCAAAAGAAAGCTCTATTTGTGTGAAAAGACAAAAATTTCATATGGGTACATTGTTGCATGACTGAGTAATTGTCATTCAAAATGTGAGAGCACTGAAAGCTGAAAATTGGTCTGGTTAGGAAGGGAGTTTAAGTGGCCACTGGTCAAGTGGTTAAGGTCTCACGCACACTGGACGTTTTGCTAACTCCTGCCTTAACTCCTTTCCTCCTGACAGCACTGTTTTAGCAGAAAAACCGCTTGTAGCGCGTTCAAGTGTGATAGGCGCTTGGGAGTTAAATCTTTTCATTGGTCTGAATAATTTATTCTGGCCACTGAAATGAATTAATGCTCAAGCGTCCAAAACGCATAGCACTTGGGGCATTTAGGCTCATTTAGATAAGTTTACACATGTTTAGGTGTGTCAAGCATTTTTTTCTGCCAAAACTCCGCTGCTCCTGCACGCCCTGGCTGTCATTTTTTTCTGCCTCTAAGCGCTTATGTGTGTATGGACACATAGGTAGGGGTGTGTAAAACTATATCAAAGGCGATTACAGCTATTATCATTCCCTTTAAAAATTGCAGCCTGTCTATACAGGCTTATTATCTGTGGTGCAAATCGAAAAAAAATTTTGAACCTATTTTTTTTTCTAGTTAAATCCCTTTGAAATTGCAGTCTGCCTAAAAAAAATATTAGCTGTGGCTTACAACTGTAATCTTTTTCTTCTTGTCAGTATCTGAATCAAGATACTAATTTTTTATTTCCAGATGCAATGTGCCCGCTGAGAAATTGCAGCCTGTCTATAACTACTTAAAGTGGAATAGATCAAGGATTGGTTAAAACCCGTCACATTTTTTTCACCATCTGTGTTCCATTTTGGTGATTTCCCTTCAATTCCTGTCCCATAACCAAACAGGAAGTGAGAGGAAGTCCCTGCAAATTAAGGGAATCCCTTGGGGAACCCCCAGGTCATCATAACTAGTGTCCTCAGTGGAAGATTTCCCCTCTATTCCTTTTCTGGGGACAACTCAAAATTTGGGATTTTCATTTACTTTCACTTTCAATGATAATGGTAAGCAGGACAAATAGAGAGGGTGAATCTCCTAAACGGGGACACAGACTGTAATAAAAACTGACAGGGGTTCTAATCCTTCTACACTCTATCCAAAACTTAAAAAAAACTGTTTGCCTTTAGTTATACTTTAATATCTATAATACAAATCTGTAGCGTTTTGCAGTCTTCAGTCTCCTAAAAAAATACATTATTATTATTTATTTTCAGATGCAACGCGCTTGCTCTCTCTCTTAGAAACTGAGGTATGGGGTAAATGTGGGACTTTATATGAAGTGTGTGGAATGTATCAATTATACAGTGGGGATCGAAAGTTTGGGCACCCCAGATAAAAATTTGTATTAATGTGCATAAAGAAGCCAAGGAATGATGGAAAAATCTCCAAAAGGCATCAAATTACAGATTAGACATTATTATAATATGTCAACAAAAGTTAGATTTTATTTCCATCATTTACACTTTCAAAATAACAGAAAACAAAAAAATGGTGTCTGCAAAAGTTTGGGCACCCTGCAGAGTTAATATCTTGTACTGCCCCCTTTGGCAAGTATCACAGCTTGTAAACGCTTTTTGTAGCCCGCCAAGAGTCTTTCCATGTTTGAGGTATCTTTGCCCATTCTTCCTTACAAAAGTCTCCTAGTTCTTTGAGATTTCTGGGCTGTCTGTCACGCACTGCTCTTTTAAGGTCTATCCATAGATTTTCAATTATGTTGAGGTCAGGAGATTGTGAAAGCCATGGCAAAACCTTCAGTTTACGCCTCTTGATGTAATCCCCCGTGGATTTCGAGGTGTGTTTAGGATCATTATCCATTTGTAGAAGCCACCCTCTCTTTAACTTCAGCTTTTTCACAGATGGCATCAAGTTACCATCCAAAATTTGCTGAAATTTTATTGAATCCATTTTTCCTTCTACTCGTGAGATGTTCCCTGTGCCACTGGCTGCAGTACAACCCCAAAGCATGATTGATCCACCCCAATGCTTAACAGTTGGACAGAGGTTCTTTTCATTAAATTCTGTGCCCCTTCTCCAAACGTACCTTTGCTCATTCCGGCCAAAAAGTTCAATTTTAACCTCATCGGTCCACAGAACTTGTTTCCAAAATGCATCAGGCTTGTCTATATGTTCATTTTCTAAGTTCAAACGTTGATTTTTGTGGTGAGGACGTAGAAGAGGTTTTCTTCTGAGGACTCTTCCATGAAGACCATATTTGTACAAGTATCTCTTTATAATGGAATAGTGTACCACAACTCCAGTGTCTGCCAGATCTTTCTGGAGGGATCGTGCAGTCAAACGTGGGTTTTGAATTGTTTTTCTCACAATCCTGCGAGCTGTTCTGTCTGATATTTTTCTTGGTCTTCCAGATCTTGCTTTAACTTCCACTGTTCCTGATGACTGCCATTTCTTAATTAAATTCCGAACAGAGGATATTGACATCTGAAAATGCTTTGCTATCTTCTTATAGCCTTCTCCAGCTTTGTGAGCGTCAACTATTTTCAGTTTCAAGTTTCTAGACAACTGCTTAGAAGATCCAATGGTGCTGATTGTTGGGGCAAGGTCAGATGAGTCTGGGCATTTAAAACCTTTGAGACTGACATCACCTGGTCTTCCCAGACGATGAATGAGAACAATCCATGACACTGGCAGGTCTCAGCCTTGCAAAGGGGGCAGTGCATGCTATAAATTCTGCAGGGTGCCCAAACTTTTGAAGATGCCATTTTTTTGTTTTCTGTAATTTTGAAAGTGTCAATGATGGAAATAAAATCTAACTTTTGTTGACATATTATAAGAATGTCTAATCTGTAATTTGATGCCTTTTGGAGATTTTTCCATCTTTCCTTGGCTTCTTTATGCACATTAATACACATTTTTACCTGGGGTGCCCAAACTTTCGATCCCCATTGTATAAGGTATAAATTGGGCAGGAATCAGATGTGGTGGAATACATATATATAAATTTATACATATAATACAATAGACATTAAATGTACCAACTTAAAAATTATAAATATTTTATTATAACATATGGTCATTGTAGAATTTCATATATATACACCATATACAAAAGACATCACCTGCACATAAAAAAACGGTACAGTAATTATGCATTCCAATATGGTTCATAAATAATACGTATATATATTGGAGCTGGGTGCCTATATAGCCAGGGACCTCCAATCCCTATTACAGGTAAAAAAAGATATATAAAATATCATAGTTGCAGAAGTTCAGGTGAGCGTAAAAGCACATGATCCATATTAAAAAATCAATGAGAGGGTATACTGGTAAGTATTGGTTTCAGCATCTATAAAACTCTACGCATTTCACAGCTTGTAACCGCTTTTCAGGAGAAAGCCTGAACTTCCTATCTGCAATAAAATAAAACTAATTTTAACTAGGCAATCTAGCATGAACAGAGGGAATTGTACAATGGAGGTATTAATGTACATACAGAGACAGGGTGTGTCGGTGGCTAGCTGCCGCAAGCCCAAGGGCCCCCCAGGGAGGACATCAGCACCGGGAGCTGTGGTGGCATGATCTGCCACACGACACCCACACAGGACCACCCTCAGGGTGGGTAACTATGCAAAAGGAAGGGACATCTTGAGCCTTGGGGTAGGATAAACCCAACTGTGAGGGACGTCTGTAAAAAATGTAATATTGTACATTTGTATGTATAGATTTAACAATAATTCCCAATAACCATAGTGGGGATGGTAGAAAAGAGTGGAAGAGAATGGAACAAGAGGGAAAAAGAGGGAAGAAAAGGGGAAAGAATTGCAGCAATGAATACACCTGGAACAACCCAGTGCAGTGAGGAGGAAAGGTCGGAGTATAGATACAGATAGAATGGTAGCTACCAGAGTAAAGATCAGTGTAGCAAAGACATCAATTGATAGGTGGTGTAAGTATACCTTTTAGCAACCGTGAGAGACACAACTAGGAATGCTCGGCAGATGAAAAAACCCAGCACATCGCCGCCAACTGTGTAATGCGGCGTGTAGAACGTGGTGTTGACGCGCAGTGCATGCACCACCCCCCCATTCCACGCCAGTGAGGGCGGGGGAAGAGGGGGGCCCGCAGTGTGCGTCACAGCTCCCGTAAGTGATGAAGATCCCTGCGGTCCACCAGGACCCGACAGCAATCCCCACCAACCACAACCCAATAGATATATTGATAGGACCTCAGTTTGACATAATTCCCAGCTATGTTCATGGAGAGGGGGGAAACATGGAGGAAACTGACTATATATCTAAGCACCAAGATTGGTGCGCGAATCGCCATCATTGTACATCGGGCGCGCATGTGCGGTTTGCGGGCGCGTATTGCGCCCACTGCGCGCTATGTGAGCGGGCCTGTGGGTTGGGCAGACTCGATGTCTGGCAGCGACCCACGATTGCCTACTGCAGGAGCAGAATGGAGATCTGCCAACGTAAACAAGGCAGATCCCCATTCTAACAGGGGGCATGACAGAGCTCTACCGTTCTCTGTCATCGGGAACAGTGATCTCTGCCATGAACCTGACAGCCCAGCCCCCACACAGTTAGAACACACTTCGGGAACACACTTAACCCCTTGATCGCCCCCTAATGTTTAACCCCTTCGCTGCCAGTGTCATTTTTACATTGATCACTGCATTTTTATAGCACTGATCAATGTAATAATGTCACTGATCCCCAAAAAGTTTCATTTGGGGTCAGATTTGTTCACCGCAATGTCGCAGTTCTGCTAAAAATCGCAGATCGCCGCCATTACTAGTAAAAACAATTAAAAAAATAAAAGTACATAAATATATTCCGTAGTTTGTAGATGTGATAACTTTTGCGCAAACCAATCAACATACGCCTATTGCATTTTTTTTATCAAAAATATGCAGAAGACTATATATCGGCCTAAACTGATGAATAAATTAGCTTTTTCATTTTTTTTTTTGGACGTGTTATAGCAACATTTTTAAAAAAATCTTTTTTTTTTTTAATTGTCGTTATTTGTTTATAGCGCAAAAAATAAAAACCACAGAGGTGATCAAATACCACCAAAAGAAAGCTCTATTTGTGGGGAAAAAAGGACGTCAATTTTATTTGGGTACAGTGTCGCACGACCACGCAATTGTCAGTTAAAGCGACGCAGTGCCGTATCGCAAAAAATGGCCTGGTCATTAAGGAGGCAAATTCTTCCGGGACTGAAGTGGTTAAGATGCACATCCAGATATCAATACTCCCCGCTGCCACCACCAATTGTGTAAGAGAGTTCCACATCCTTATCAACCTGACAATGAAAAGCCCCTGAAGAGTTTAAGGTTAAACCGCTTCTCCTCCAATCTCATTGTGTCCTCTTACACTCCAAGACTGAATAGTTTTTTCCTACGCTGGGATCTCTATTGAGGTGTTTGTAAATCGCTATGTCCCCTCTCAAGCGTCGCTTCTCCAGCGAGAATAAATCTAGTGCTTGTAGTTGTTCCTCGTAATTGAGGTCATCCAGTCCCCTTATTAATTTTGTTGCCCTTCTTTGGACTCTCTCCAGCTCTAGCACATCCCTACTGGTTACCAGAACTGGACGGAATACACCAGAGTTTTATAAAGTGGCAGGATTATAGTTTTATCCCTGGAGTATATCCCTTTTTTATGCATGCTAAAATTCTGCCGGCTTTGGTAGCTGCAGCTTGACATTGCATGCAATTGTTCAGTCCTAGGACCCCCGGATCTTTCTTTATCTGTGATTATCCCCCTAGTGAGTCGTTTTGGTTTATGGTTTTTAGCCCCCAAGTGCATGACCTTACATTTCCCCACATTAAACCTCATTTGCCATGTAGTTGCCCATCCCATTATTTTGTTCAAGTATTTCAGTAAAATTTCTATATCCTGATGTGAAGTTAATGCCCTGCTTATTTTTGTGTCATCCACAAAAACTGAGATTGGGCTATTTATCTCATCCTCTATATAATTTATGAAGAAATTAAACAGAATTGGTCCCAAGACAGAGCCTTGGGGTACCCCACTTACCACTCCAGACCAGTTTGAGTACACATTATCACCACCCTTTGGACACCCCCTGTACCCAGTTTTCTATCCAAGAACAGACCTTATGGTCCATGCCTGCAGACCTCGTCAGCTTGTAGATTAAGCGTTTGTGGGGAACTGTATCGAATGCTTTTGCAAAATCCAGATATACCAGATCCACAGGCCTCCTCCTATCTAGATGCCAGCTCACTTCCTGGTAGAATGTTAACGGTCTGGCAGCAATGACCCTTTGTAAACCCATGCTCATTACTACTAATGGTACTGCTTTCTTCAGTAAATTCTTGGATACGGTCCCTTATCATCCCCTCCAATAATTTACCTACTATTGATGTTATGCTCACTGGCCAGTAGTTTCCAGGAATATGTCTCAGTCTTTTTTTTTTTTGCATATTGGTACCACATTGGCTTTTCTCCAGTCACTTGGTACAATTCCTGTCAGTATGCTGTCCGCGAAAATTAGAAATAATAGTCTAGCTATAACCTAAGTTCTTTGAGGACAGGTGTACGCTATCTGGTCCTGGTTCTTTATTTGCATTAAGCTTATCAAATTTTTTCTGGACTCTGACCTCTGTTAGCCACATGGGTACGCACATGTGATACTAACGTTGTGTTACTAACAATACTGTTGTGGTCGGTATACCCCTCCTTTTCCTACGTAAAAACTGAGGAGAAAAAAAACAATTAGTACAGTTGCCTTCTCTGTGTCATCTGTAACCATCCTCCCATTATCGTTTTTTATGTGGGCAATGTGCTCTGATCCTGCTTTTTTACTGTTAGAATATCTAAAAAATTTCTTGGGATTGTTTTTACTTTCCTCTGCCATGTGTATCTCGTAGTCTTTTTTAGCCACCCTGATTTAGTTCTTATTGCATTACTTCGCTTTATATTTTTTAAAGGCCATTTTTTCCCTTTAATAAGACTTTTTACGTTACGGTTTAACCACCCAGGTTTCACCTTCGATCTCCTATATTTATTGGTGATTGGAATGCACTGTGTGGTACCTTTGTTTAATATGTTCTGTAACATGGGGGGCTTTAGCTCTTGTGGTAGGTGCGTTATCAGTGAGGTTGCAACAGCCAGGTTCTCTGTTTGAGGGCGTGGTAGCCCATGTTTATTAAAAATAAAGTTCAAAACAAAGATCAAAAGGGTTTCCCTCGCAGGGGGTTGTTACCATCAACATGCAGCAAACATAAACTCAGCCTTCTGGCTCATAAGCGATCATTAGCTCTCCTGGCTAAAAGGAACAGTAGTACACCTGGCTATTCAGCGATCCGCTGTGGCGTGACCACGGGTCACACCTGCCTCCTTGCAGATGTGGATCCTAACACTGCCTCCTGCAATCTTAGGCCACTGGAGACCACCTGTCTCCCAGTGTGTGTGTGACACAGCAGCCTGGTCCAGATTGCTCTTAATAAGCCCCCACCCAGCTGGACAATCAGTGTCTTGGTAGGCCACAAAACCTGGAGACAGAACTGGGGATTTCGTCCCACCCGGAACTCTACGAAATCCCCGCGCTCCAGATCCTGACACGAACTTTAAGAAATGAGGAAACTGAAAGGCCAGTTTCCTCCCAAGTAGGCAAATCTTCTGGAGACCCTCAACCTGCCCGGTTGAGAACCCTGGGTCATTCCTACTCTCTAAACCCTGGCAGGGCAACACTCTACCACAGTTCCTACCAATTGAGACATGAAGTTGTCCTGTAAGACATCCATGAAATGACGGGCCTTTAATGAGTGGGCTGTCCTCTCTGCCCAGTCAATATTGGGATAATTTAAGTTACCCATTATGATGACATTTCCCTGCCTCGTTGCCGTTTCTAACTTTGATAGGAGGTCCAACTCCTCCTCCTCCTTTAGGTTGGGGGGGCCTGTAACATACCTCCACTATTAATTTCTTCTCTTTCAAGTTCTGCCCACACAAATTCCACCTCCCCTTTGTTCCATTCACAATGTCACTCCTCTCTACCACCTTTACATCATTTTTGATATATAGACACACCCTTCCCTGTCTTTCCGATACAAGGAATACCCTTGGATATTTGCCAGCCAGTCGTGTGAGCTGTCAAACCAAGTTTTTGTTATTCCCACAAAGTCTAAGTCCTCCTGGTGTAACAGCAGCTCCAGTTCATCCATTTTGTTAGCTAGGCTCCTGACATTTGTGTATACGCCTCTCAGTGTTGTATGAGTGCATATTATTTTCTGCTTTTGTTTTCTCAGGCTTTGTTTTTTACTCCGCTATTACCCTCTGTCCTTTGTTTCACCTTCCAGCAAGACAACGATCCCTAAACATACAGCTAGAGCTACAATGGAATGGTTTAGATCAAAGCATATTCATGTGTTAGAATGGCCCAATCCAAGTCCATACCTAAATCCAATTGAGAATCTGTGGCAAGACTTGAAAATTGCTGTTCACAGATGCTCTCCATCCAATCTGACAGAGCTTGAGGTATTTTGCACAGCAGAATGGGCAAACATTTCACTCTCTAGATGTGCAAAGCTGGTAGAGACATCTCCAAAAAGAATTGCAGCTGTAATTGCAGTGAAAGGTGGTTATACAAAGTGTTGACCCATGGGGGCGGAATACAAATGCACACCACACTTTTCAGATATTTGTAAAAAAAATTGAAAGCCATTTATCATTTTCCTTTCACTTCAAAATTATGTGCTGTAATCGAACCAACCCACTCTGCTTGAGTACTTCCGTCAGAATACTGCTTCCTTCTGTCCAACCACCAGAGATCAGATGTTATAGCCACCCGTACAAACTATACAACACTAGCTTGTAGGAACATGGACTGTTTATTTGAACCAACACACACAAATATATACCATATCAGGAGCACTTTCCCCCCTCCCCTCCTGATCACATTACTTCATTAAAGAGTCATTACTTCATTAGAGTCCATTAAATAGCTGTCCAATTTCTTGGTCAGTCTGTGCTGCAAAAGACATGGGGTGACTTAGACATAAGAGGGGCCTGGTGAGCTGAGACAAGGGTTTCCCAACCTCTCCAAGGGATTCTGGGTTCCACGAGCCCCCTGCCCAAAGTGAGTCTTTTCACATCTCTCCCCTTTCGGCAGAAGACTAACACAGGAGGAGACCCCAGACGGGTTGACTCTGAAGTTAGTTGGTAGTTCCAGTCCCCCAATGTCTATACCCACACAGTACCCCAAATTGTCCCAAACAAAGCATTATTCACCCAGCCAACCTCTGCCTCTCTCGGAGAACATACAAGCCACTGGGAAGAAGTGTGGACTGGCCCTTCTCCCGGGAGTCCAGTCAGCCGCTGGAAAGAAGACAGGGTGGCTGGGCTTACTTCATAATGCTGTAGGGGATCTGGGCTGACTGCCCACCATCCCTGGGGTATACATCTGGATACCACATCTTTTGTTTGTTGAGGGTAGAGGCCAGCAGCACTCTGCCCTGTTGCCAGCGCTTCTGCTGGGGACCCCACGTCATCCGCTCTGGCGAACTGTTGGGGAGGGAGGCTGACTGCCCCAGCTCCCTGGAACTCCACAGTTGTTGCTGGTGCCAGGCAGAGGTTAGTAGCACTCTGCCCTGTTGCCAGCACTTCTGCTGGGTTTCTGTTAGTGGAGACCGCAGGCCCATCCACCGACACCAGATCAAGCTGCAGTTGTGAGGTGCCGATTGCATTCCCTCCCTGAATCCTGATCTGCTGCTCGCGAGTGACTGCCATCTCCTCACCCTGGGCCCCCAGAACTGCCGCAGTTGTGGGACAGAGGTCTTGGACCCTCTGTCTGGTTGCCAGTACTTCAGCTGGGTTGGTTTCATTATTCACGTGCGCGGTCTGCTGCTGGGATGCCCTTTCTTTGGTTCTGTCTTCCAGCTGCACGAATCCTTGTTGGGGAGGGGGAATGGCTGCTTCCCCATCCTGCATCTCTAAAATACACTGGGGAAGAAGAATCACCACCTTCTCACCTTGGGCCTCTGAAACTGCCACAGGTGTGGAGCAGGGGTCTGAAGTACTCTGTCCTGCTGGCAGCACTTCTCTTGGGGATTGGTTAGGTGGTTCCCCCTCTACAGAAAAGTCTATTAAATCCCCAGTCTCTGGAATTGCAGAAAGTCCAGGGCACGGATTGGCTTCACTTGGGCCCAGAGCCAACACATTGGCAGGTGACTTATCACCAAAAACATCCTCTGATGAAAAGTCAATCAAATCCATGCTTTCTGTGACCCATGTCTGGGGAGTGAGGACAGCTTCCTCTTCTTCCGAGTCCTTGAACTTCTGATGGACAGATGCATTTCTCCATTCAAGCTCATCCTGTGCAGAAACAGGTTCAAGGTCAGTCAACACTTGCTGCATCTGACACTTCAGCCGAGATTTCAGGACTGTCAGCTGGTACTTCTGGATAGTCCCAAGCAAAGGGAGCCCAGCCTTGGTGCTGAGCAGAGTCTAGCAGCCGTCTGTAGGCAATCTCCAGATCCCATTCCTGAACAGCCAGAAACTCTATATCTTCCAGTGCCCAGTGCACTTCTGAGACATTCAGTATCTCTTCTGTGTAATCCATGATATTGTCCAACCGCCACTTCAAATTGCTCCCAAAGTTAGGGTCCCCTGACAGCTTCACATACAACAGTCCCAGGTCGCCGTAGCCAAAGCCTTAGGTTGGGTTGTCATCTGCTATCCAAGGGCATGCTTGGGATACATGCCACCGGAGGGCTCTGTAGCTCTCATCCAGCCGCATCTCTGCCCAGACCAGCCTGCTTATCTCAGCTGTTTGCTCCCTGTGCGTTTTTTCTCCCAAAAACAGTACCCGCAATCCATACTGCGAACAGTACCTTTCCTGGATGGCACTGCTCACATGCTAGCATTTCCTTCCAGAGTTCGCAGCGGATAGAATCATACCATCCCAGCAGGACCTGCTCTGATGCTGGTCCTCTGTGCTGTATCTGCATCTCTCGCAACCGCCTTCCGAATTCCTCTTCCATGGCTGCTGGTATTCATATCTCTCCTCTTCTGCTCTCCGGACCTTGGATCCCAGTGGGGATTTGGATGTCCCAGACTGCAGGAAGCATCCCACCAATGTAACGGAACTGACCCACTCCGCTTGAGTACTTCCGTCAGCATACTGCTTCCTTCTATCCAAACATCAGAGATCAGGTGTTACAGCCACCCATACAAACTATATGACACTAGCTTGTAGGAACATGGACTGTTTATTTGAACCAACACACACAAATATATACCATATCAGGAGCACTTTCCCCCCTCCCCTCCTGATCACATTACTTCATTAACATGATCTAATTATCTAGTCCTTTAACTAGCCTAGGTGATCTTCAAGGCCAGACGTACCGTCTGCTAAATCACAAACTACAAAGCACATTGTTATTAGTATAAACACATCCCTCAAAAGTTAATTAACAATTCACAAGTAACCATAAAGTCCACATCTAAGCAATGCTTTGATTACTCAGGGCGGGGAGGCAGAATGGCAACAGTCTACAAGGCCCATACAATGTTCCATCATTCTGATGCAGTGGAATCAATGTATCATAGATTTCATGAGGGATATTGTTGATAAATATTACTGTCCCATCTGCAGAAATCCAACTTACGTTCTCAGAGTCCATTAAATAGCTGTCCAATTTCTTGGTCACCCTGTGCCCCAAAAGACATGGGGTGACTTAGATATAAGGAGGGGCCTGGTGAGCTGAGACAAGGGTTTCCCAACCGTTCCAAGGGATTCTGGGTTCCACGGGGCCCCCGCTCAAAGTGAGTCTTTTCACATGTGCCACCGTGCATTGGTCAATCACATAAAACCCCAATAAAATACATTTACGTTTTTGCTTGTAACATGACAAAATGTGGAAAATTTCAAGGGGTATGAATACTTTTTCAAGGCACTGTATGTCAATGTGATATTTCAGTTTTTCCTTTTTCATATATTTGCAAGCATTTCTAAAATTCTGTTTTCACTTTGTCATTATGGGGTACTTTTTTATTTCAATAATCTTTATTAAAGTTTTTCTTTTTTTTTTTTTTAAATACAAACAACATAATTATCACAATCATTATCAACCCCTCACCCCCTCCCTCCTCCCTAGCCCCCTATAAAATATGAAAAAGAAGGAGCCTGCTTGTGAGTCTATATCTTGTACTTATTCTTTTCGCTTAACCCTTCCACACATTACCATTCGTCCCACGCACTCACCCCGTATCCAATCAACCCAAACATCCCATTCATCCTCCCCAGGCACCTACACTCTTATCAATGACCAGGATGGTCCATTTCTCTCAATCAGAGTCCCCATTCCCTTTCAAATGTATCAAGTTTGTCTCTCTTCACATAAGTCCCTTTCTCCTTCCATATTATAACCGTGTTAACCCATTCTTCCCTGGTGGGGGGACCCATAGATTGCCATTTTTGGGCAATCAATTTCCTAGCTTGGAATAAATATCCCTCTATAGCTGTTGGGGGGTACTTATTCTTTTCTCATCTTCTCTCGATACTACCCAAAATACACAGTCTAGCTTCCATTTCCAGAGTAGTATGGACGACCCTACTAATCATGTTTATAACTTATAATATATGTGGACCTTTTGGGACACCTCCATACCATATTATGAGATCCCCCTTCCCCGTGGCACCTAGAGCACTTATCGTCTTGTCTCTTTCCAAACTGAAATAGTTTCTGGGGGGGGGGTGTAGTAGGCCCTATGTAATAGGAACAGGTGGGACCTTTTTTGGGAAGGGGACATTGATGCCAATGGGCATGCTTTTAAGATGTTATTCCACTGCTCTATAGTTATCTCTCCTAGATCTTCTTCCCACTTTCTTCTAGTAGGGGGTTCTTCCCCAATCTATCTTAATCTCCTACATGTGTCCCTGTATAAACCTGAGATTACTCCTTTATGTGGGATTAGTTTTATTATTTTTTGTAGGATAGGTATCTCGCTCCACTCTAGAAGCTGATCTTTAAACTGGGCTTCTAACGCATGCCTGATTTGTAAGAATCTAAAAAAAGATTGTTTGAGGAGGTCAAACTCCTTCCTCAAATCAGAGAAAGATTTTAACGTACTGTTTGTATATAACGGACTAAGCCGGTTGATGCCTCGCAGTTCCCATTCTTTAATTTTCCCCATTGCCTGCAGTTCTTTTAAATTGTTATTGTTCCATAATGGAGTGTATTTTGAGAAGACCCCATACCCCAACTGTATTTTAACTGTATCCCACAGCTTGATGGCCATTGTTAGAGTGGGGGTCGTAGAGGAGAAAGATTTTGCTTCCAATGCTTCTATTAACTTATTATGCGGAGAGTTCATTAACATCATCCAGCTGTTTGCATTCTTCCCTCCCCATACCTCACAACCAACCATATACTGTAGTTGGGCTGCTAGGAAATAATTCCTAGGGTGGGTTAAAGCAACTCCCCCCTCCTCTGTTTTAGTTGTAGTGTATTTAAACTGATCCTCGCAGTACCCTTATTCCATATTAAGTCCCTATATTTTATACAACCACAATGGGGAATTGTGCAGAATATATATATATATATATATATATATATATATATATATGTATCCATATTTCACTTTTTCGTTTAAATTTATTTAACAATGGGACTAAGTTATCATTTATAAAATATTTGCGGTCTTTTGAGAGTACGATACCCAGATAATTTAGTTTGTCTATCACCTTCAGATGGGTCGCTTCCAAGGGCAAAGGCAGTCTTATGGGGTCCAGCGGCAAAAGTGCAGATTTCTCCCAATTTACTTTTAGACCTGAAAAGAGTCCAAATTCCTTTACCAGCTCTATTGTGGATACTAACGATCCCTGAGTGTCCCCCAGGAACAGCAGGACATTGTCTGCATATTGTCTCCTATTGCCCTATAAAAACCCTGTATATTCACAGATGCTCTAATTGCCATTGCAAGGGGCTCCATCACTAGATCGAAGAGCAGGGGAGATAAGGGGCACCCCTATCTCGTCCCCCTCCCAAGTTGAATCTCTTCTGAGCACTTGCCATTAACCTTGACTCATGCCTTCGGGGCATTTTATATGGTTTTAACCCATCTAACAAAGGAGGGGCCAAATCAAAATTTTTCCAGGACCCGCCAGAGGTAACCCCATTCCAAGCAATCAAAGGCTTTAGCAGTGTCCAGGGATAAAACAGCTCTCAAACCCATGTTCTCTGTTTGTATGTGCAGATTCAGGTACACCCTTCTAATATTCACATTTGCGGATCTATTCGGGATGAACCCCAACTGATCAGGGTGCACAAGTCTCTGTATTATTCTATTCAACCTGGACGCCAGCACTTTCGCCAGTATTTTAGTGTCTGCACACAACAGTGATATTGGTCTATAAGAGGAAGTCTCTAGCGGGTCCTTCCCCTCTTTGTGAAGCAGGGTTATGGTAGCTTCCCTCATAGTTGATGGCAATTCCTCTGACTCTGCTGCCCAGTTAGCCACCTTTAATAATTTTGGTAGTAGCACGTTCCCGTAATACTTATAGACTTCTACAGAAAGTCCATCAGGACCAGGGGATTTTTGATTGGCTGTTTCCTTTACTATTTCTTGCAATTCTTCCAAGGTAAAAGGAGCACCCATGTTTCCCCTTTCCTCCTCTGAAAGAACTGGGATCTCAAGTTTATCTAGGAAACTTTCCATTTCCTCCTGCTTATCTCCCCCTCTGATTTATATAGCCCCTCATAATACTCCCTAAATGTTTCAGTTATCTCTGGTGCATGCTAGACTACTCTACCCTCTGCTGTTTTTATTGCTGTAATGAGCTCAGTTGGGGAGTTTGTTTTAATCAGGAAGGCTAATGTTCTGCCTACACTTTCTCCCTCCACAAAGGATCTCTGTTTCCTACATAATCGCTTATTCTCTTCCCTTCTAATCAACAACAGTCTATACCTCTGTTGGCTGTCTATCAGGGCTCTGTATCTCTCTGATGTGGGGTCTTCTATATACCGTTTCTCAGCTCCTTCCTCCGCTCTCTTAACGGACTCCTCCCAGTCTCCAGTTTTCTTTTTAATCTTTGTAATTTGCTGGATTAGCAGGCCCCTTAAAAAGGCCATCAATGTGTCCCACACTACTCCCACTGGAGCGATTCCAGTGTTGATTTTTATGAATTCCCCCAGGGCTGTCAACACCTCCTCTGGGTCATCCACAAGCTCCAACCATACTGGATTTACTCTCCAGTTGCCCTTATTGCTAGTTGTCTCCAACCGTAGAGACAGTACCACAGGGGAATGGTCCGACAGGCCCCTAGGCAGGTAGTCAATTTTTTTCCACCATTATGGGGTACTTAGTGTAGATTAATGAGGAAGAAAATGAATTTAAACAACTGTAGTATCAGGCTGCTACATAATAAAACTGAAAAAAGTGAAGGGGGTATGAATGCACTGTAGTAAACAAGTGTGTCTTGTTCACACCACAACATTTTGTTGAGGTGGTTTGTGAAAAATGCAAACTACATTCGTACACAAGGCACTGCACCTCATCACATTGCTGAGGTTCATAAATTTGAATAAAGTGTCATTTTGGGACACTTCAATGAAGTTAAAAAGAAAAAAAGTCAACTGCCCCTCAGACTTGCTAAAGATACTAACATTGACAGTAACGCAAACCAACATGTCTATAGTGTTACTCAAGACGCCCTCCAAATGATTTTTTTCCCACCTCACTGATATTCCAACTTCCACTTCAGTTTTATGAGTAACACTTGTTGAATGTGCTGTAAACACTACAGGCACATTACCATAGACTTGAATGGAAGGAGGTGACAAGCTTCAAATACTCAGAGACTTAAAGCGGAGTTCCACCCAAAAGTGGAACTTCCGCTCATTTGCTCCCTCCCCCCCTTCAGTGCCATATTTGGCACCTTTCGGGGGGAGGGGGAATGAGGACCTGGTTTTGACAGGTCCCCTTCCCCACTTTCCGGAGACGAGCCACTGGGCCAATTAGAAAGCGCAGCCCAACAGGAATTTTCCATAGATTATAAACAGGAACTTTCCTCAGACTTATCATACCGTGAATGTGAAAATATCTACACGCATATCCACAAAGGAACAATCAATATCTTCACACAAGAGAACGCATTGAAGATCTTCTCAAGATGGTACAGAACACCACTCAGGCTTCATAAAATATTACAATCCATCCCCCCGCAGTGCTGGCGTTGCAACGAGGAGATGGGTTCGCTCTTACACATCTGATCAGAAGTTCACCGTCTCACAAGCCAGATTTCTACTCTCCCCCTTGAGTTCTCCCCAGCACAATTCTTGCTGCATCACTCAGCAACCTCTAAAAAAAAAAAAAACACTTGCGCTCTCTGGCCATGCATATGGTGAACGCAGCAAGAATGTGCATCCCGGCCAGATGTAAATCCCCTGAACCACCGTCAATAGCCGACTGGCTCAGATGCATACAAAAAACAGGGGAAATAGAAGAACTCATTCATCAAGCGAAAGACTCCTACTCCAAATTTTGGAGGACATGGTCGTGTTGGTTGCACTTTATTACGACAGACGAGTATACCCAACAGATAGCCTGAAACACCCAAAGAGTAATCTAGCGGGAGAGAAAGGTGCAACATTCCCCCCGACTCCTCCTTTCCCCAACCCACCATTAAACAAGCATACACTCCGACTGGTCCCGCATGCCATATCCACAACATTTCTCATTATCCCCTAGGACCCCCACACTCACATAGCTCCCCTCAGAACTCTGGCCTGCACTAGGCAACTCTTCCTCGCCTAAATATTTAAAGTAAACCATATATAACATCTAGGGAACTTTTCAAGATGGGTGGTGACCATGGCGGCCATTTTGAAGTCGGCCATTTAGAATCCAACTTTTGTTTTTCCAACAGGAAGAGGGTCATGTGACACATCAAACTTATTGGGAATTTCACAAGAAAAACAATGGGGTGCTTGGTTTTAATGTAACTTTATTCTTTCATGAGTTATTTACAAGTTTATGACCACTTATAAAATGTGTTCAATGTGCTGCCCATTGTGTTGGATTGTCAATGCAACCCTCTTCTCCCACTCTTCACACACTGATAGCAACACCGCAGGAGAAATGCTAGCACAGGCTTCCAGTATCCGTAGTTTCAGGTGCTGCACATCTCGTATCTTCACAGCAATTGTTTTTGTTTATGGTTTTTATGGTCAGTAAAAACCAATACCGTGTGAGCTGCTCCTTCCAGGAGGTACCGCCATTCCTCCAAAGCCGACTTGATGGCCAGCAATTCCCTATCACCGACATCATAGTTCCAGCAAGATGGTGCACCACCACATTATGGGTGTCAGGTCCGAGCATTCCTAGATGAACAGTTTCCTGGAAAGTGGATTGGTCATCGTGGGCCAGTTGAATGGCCCCCAAGGTCTCCCGATCTGACCCCCTTAGACTTTTATCTTTGGGGTCATCTGAAGGCAATTGTCTATGCTGTGAAGATATGAGATGTGCAGCACCTGAAACTACGGATACTGGAAGCCTGTGCTAGCATGATCCATCACACCAAAAAGTGAAAGCCACCCCCATGACCAAGGCTGAGATGGTGGACATGGTGGGCATTATGGAAGCCCACGATTATGACTGCTTGAGGGAGAATTAGGAAAGGTTCTTCCCCACATCCAAGTACAAAAACTCGTAGTTTGCAGACACAACTGCAAGCATCACAATGCTGCAAAACCCCATGTAATTAAAATAATAGGAACCAGAGTTGGGTGGTGGTACAATCCTCACATGCTTGCCATCAATGGCACCCACGCAGCTGGGAAAATCCCATTGCTGCAAAAACTGAGCAGCAACTTCCTGCCACTGCTGGGGATTGGAAGGAAACTGTGGAGAAAAAAAAACAATACTTGCACACAAAAATGTTCTTTAACATACAAATGCAAGGGCAACATAAGGCTAGGCTTCCATTTCCACAATGGACAGGTAAGAAGTGTGATAATCCCAAGCTACATACACACTATACTCTTCAAATTACATTTTTCAAAGAATAATCAAACTAATTATATCATATGAGGTCAAATTAGTAGGTAATCAAGCAGGCCCTTGCACTACATGGTTTGGGTAATTATTAAGGAAATGTTACCCACAAAAGATGGAGAGTGTGTATAGATTACATGTCTGGAGATACAGTAGTTTGAAATGCTGATATAACTTTTTGGGAGCGTGGGGATTAGCTTTGACATAATAAGAAGACCTCAAGCGCTCTGCATGATTTGAAACGCACAAAGAACATTTAAAAAGTGTGTGTTTTTGGGGGGGGGGGGGGGGTTAAGGCCTAAAATGCAGCTGACGTAAATAATTGTGACGTACCAGGCTGAGTGCGTATGGACACAGGACAACATGCTGGGGAGGCATGTAGAGGAAAAAAGGAGGTGAAAAAAGCTTAGAGCATGCATGAGGCCAAAGAAGCAAAGAAGACATTCACAGCATATTGTAATGTTGCTAATTAGGTTTTGTCAAAAAGAGCACATACAATAATATCAAGCAGAAACACATGAAATGTGGTATTAACATGAAACATATCTTAACCACTTCAGCCCCGGAAGGTTTTGCAGCTTTAGGACCAGAGCACTTTTTTCAATTTGGCACTGCACCGTTTCAAATGGTAATTGCGCGGTCATGCAATGCAGTACCCAAACAAAATTTGCGTCCTTTTTTTCCCACAAATAGAGCTTTCTTTCGGTGGTATTTGTTCACCACTGCGCTTTTTATTTTTTGCGATATAAACAAAAAAAGGACGAAATTTTTGAAAAAAAAATGATATTTTCAACTTTATGTTATTACAAAAATACAATAAACTAAATTTTAGTCATAAATTTTTGCCAAAATGCATTTAGTCACATGTCTTGGGTAAAAAAAAAGTTAATTACCGTATATTTATTGGTTTGCGCAAAAGTTATAGCGTCTACAAACTAGGGTACATTTTCTGGAATTTATGCAGCTTTTATTTTATGACTGCCTATCTCATTTCTTGAGGTGCTAAAATGGAGGGGCAGTACAAAACCCCCCCAAATGACCCCATTTTTGAAAGTAGACACCCCAAGGAATTTGCTGAGAGGCATGTTGAGCCCATTGAATATTTTATTTTTTTGTCATAAGTGATTGAAAGATGACCAAAAAAAAAAAGAAATTATACAAAGTTGTTACTGAAATGATATATTGCTCACACATGCCATGGGTATATGTGGTATTACACCCCAAAAATACATTCTGCTGCTTCTCCTGAGTACGGGGATAC
>BLSH010009260.1:34780-59538 GCA_018402905.1 Glandirana rugosa | reverse complement strand
GCTGCTAGCATACATGCTAGCAGCAGGGCACACATGCTCCGAAATCAGACATCCCAAGTTATAACTAAACTGGGTGGGAAACGTCGATATTGTCGAAGTTGAGAAGACCATTCCGACAGGTGTTACAAATCCTCACGTAGATACACTTACAAACTGGTAAGAAGGTCTTCGCGTAAACACTCCAGTCTGTGACTACACCTACTCTTCCGGACCGAGCGTTAGTAACGTGAAGGATACCAGGAACCTTATGGTACCAAAAGAAGAAACAAAAAAAGAAACGTTGAAGCCTGTTAAAATAAACATATTTATATGTCCATTACATTTTTTATTTCTTATTTTCAATATATAAGTCCCCTTTACCGAGGAGGGTTAATTCTATACTCATAAGGTTGAGCGCTATAATCTCTACTTCTAGTACAAATAAAATTGTCCGAAGTTGCAAAGAAAAAAACAAAGAAGAAAACCATGGTATTCCAAGGACCATAGGAAGTGCAATGATTGCGAGCCAGGCCTTCTCATCCACATCAGTGTCTGACCTCACAAATGCGCTTCTGGAAGAATGGTCAAACATTCACATAGATGCACTCCTAAACATTGTGGACAGCCTTACCAGAAGAGTTGAAGCTGTTATAGCTGCAAAGGGTGGGTCAAATCAATATTGAACCCTACAGACTAAAGCCTCGTACACACGGGACGACGATCGTACATACGATCGTCGCAAATCGTATGTTGGATAATGAAACTTGCATACTGACTGCACTACACGATCACGAAAGAACGTTCAGGTGCATGTAATTAGCATCCGGCTGTTCCTGACTTCTGAGCATGTGCGTTTTGCACAATACAACTTGTTGTACCAACTGCTCTGTACACACGATACAACGGTCGTATGAGTGCTTGTTGGTACGACCAAGTTTTCTAGTTTGCTCATACAACTCCCTTGTACGACCGTTGTATGTTCGACTGTTCTAATCGCACATACGAACGATTGATATCGCTTACAACGGTCGTTAGTACGACCTGTTGTATACGATCGTTGTCCCGTGTGTACGAGGCTTTAGACTGGGTTGCCAATAAAGTTCATGTGCGTGTAAAAGTAGGTATCTCAGTACTTTTGGTAATATAGTGTATGTGCAGCATCCACGATGTGGGCTTTATTCCTGGGTACCACATATATCTGCTCTAGTGTTTGTATTGGAAGCACACTCAATTGCACACTGCCTGCACTGAGACCACATTACCAACAGCTCCAGGTCTTGTTCTAATGATTAGAAGCCAGGAGAGCCAGCTCCTGATCATGTGATCACTGTGATTAGCCAAGTACTATATCTAGAAAATGAAAAGCAAACTTTAAACGGGAAGAAGATGAACATAAATGGGCAGAATAATGTCCTCATTGCTGTCAAAGGAAGACACCACATTTGGGAAGAATGGACAAGGTGGAATAATTAGCTTGCTCTTGCGAAGTGCAGGAAAAGGTGACTTGTAGGAGACAGCCGTCAGTTCAAACAAAAAATTCTCTCCTCAAAGAAATAGCAATTAGAAATGCTGCTTTAGGAGAGTCTTGGAAGGTACCGCATGAAGCAGCTCATTGTGGGGACCCTAAAGAGCTGATAGGACAAGATTGAAGTTCCATGAAACCTTGGGTCTGTTGTGTTCTGTTCTCTTGGCAACTACATACCTCCCAATATCAGAATTTGGGTTTGTGAGACACTTGGAAAAGGAGAACACGTTTTGTAAAAATGGGCATGGCTACATTGCGCTTAATTATAGGCATGGCTTAAAAATGTATGCTGAAACAGAGTCCTGGCCTAGGTATATAGAGGAACCACACATCTCATAGGAAAACTGTGGTGAAAATTTTTAGGATACATGTGGCACCAGTTTTCCTGAGCCCTTTACTTTGCACCACCATAGCTCTCTGTAGGCCCAACAAACATTGATTCTCCTCATGCTTTGCTGACTGCATGTGTGAGATCATACTTTTTTTTGCACATGGTGGACTACTTTGTTTCACACATACATTAACCATATGTGTTTTGAAGGAGACCTATTGAGAGATTGCGTGATTAGTGCGTATTTCTTGTCATTCTGACATTTGTTGCATCATTTGTGTTGGAGTTGCAGCAGAAGGGCAATTTTTCATTGTGTACTTTATTACACAACACATGTTGCAGATATTTCCCTTTGGACATGATACATACTTCTGACTGGCATTGTGCTCAGTCTCCATTGACTTAATTATCACATCTGTGAACAACAAGGGATTATAGTGCAAGAATTTGTTGATCAAACGCAGCTCCCAAGCTGGGAGTTTCGCTGTGCCTTTCAATATTAATACTGTGGTTTTGGTTCTTTACCATACGGGAAAGTCAAGGTCTCATATTTGTGCCACTTCTGTTGAATTGGGCTGTGAGACTTAATGGGGGTTATATTTTAGTACCAAGATCTTCATATCATACATGTAACTAAGTTGGCAGTGACCTCACGTTATTTAGGATTACAATACTATTGCGGGGCATTGTGGAAAGACAAGAACTGTCTGAGACAGACTGACATTAAAAAAGTTTGGGAATTTCATATACATATATTTTTTACTCCTATTGAATAGATTTCTCATATATTAAGAACATATGAAGGAGCTTACTCACATCTGTCTTATAGGCAAGTGATTTTCTATGTTTATGTATAAGCTAGAAGGACTCAAAATTGCAACGTCGCATGCTTTCAATTTAAATTTCACAGCATGTTATAATTTTAATTTATGTGTATTATAAAATATAATGTAAATTCATGTTTCTTATAAAACATTGTTTTATCCATATAATAGGGTCTGGCGTATTCACTACAAGTGGAATATTAGTTTAATTTTGGGTAGCACTGCAGAACTCTATTCTTTATTCATTGAGAGTCAAGGTCACTTTACAAACTGTAGCAGCTTAAAAGGCAAATGGATAGTGGGAGGTAGTTGAGATTGCAATACTATTGTGGTGTATTGTGGAAAGATAAAAACTGTCTCAGATGGACTGGCATATTGGGAAGAATTATATATACTGTAAAGTTCAGGAAAAATAGCTGTTGTGGCAGTGCGCTAGGATCACTTGCAAAGCCAATATTCACAAACATAAGCCTGCGTTCACACAGGGGCAAACCGACTTCTGCTGACTTTGCTAGGTGACTTTCAGCCTGACTTTCAGCGTGACTTCAGCCAACTTACAACGCGACTTCATGCCAGGTGACTTTGCCTGTGGCCAATCAGAGAAAGGAGGGAGAGGGTTGCCCTGGATAAATTATTTTCTTTTCACTGTAAAGTCGCTTCCATTTAGATGGGGGATCCGACTTGGAGGCGACTTCTATTCAATTCTATGGGCACAAGTTGGATAGAAGTCACCTTGAAGTAGTACAGGAACCTTTTCTGAAGTCGGAGTGACTTCAGTAGTGTACATTAAGACAGCTCCCATTCACTTCAATGAGGTGACTCAAGTCGGGGGGCGCAAGTCGCCCCCGTGTGAATGGGCTCTAAAAGTCTTTATTTTCCCACAATGTAAACAAAATAGTGCTTTCTGAAGCAAACAGAAATAGCTTAGCTCCAGCAAAATTAAAAAAACAAAAGTCCACTTATCTTCAGCACAAGATAAAAGTTATCGTGTAAAGCAGACCATAGACAGCGTGATTTTCTTTCTGCAACCATGGGTTGCAGGAAAAAAAATCGCTCTATCCCCCATCAACACTGTTAGTCATCAACAGTCAGTGTTGATGGGGAAATCTCTACCACAGAACTATTGTGTTCTCCCTGTGGAGGGTGAGCACACAGTGATTACTACTAACGGCTATAGCCGCAGGCTATAATCGCATGTAAAATCCAACAGGCTAGTTGTACCTAACTTGATCAATTGATCAAACAGCCTGCCCATCATAGGTGTGCACAGGGGGCGTGCCGGGTGTGCCTGGGCACACCCTTACCACCCTGTGAGGTGCAAATTCCCCCTACTGATATTTCACCAAAGCCCTCAACAGGGCACCAAAAAATTGTAAGAAATAACATAAAACTAAAATTGTAAAAAATAATGCAAAAATAAAATAATAAATATAAAAAAATAATTGGCACAGTATTACATACTATTACACATACATACACACACACACACACGTGTTCGAGCTTTGGGATGCACGCCCTAATGCAATAGGCTGCGCACACCTATGCTGCCCATACATGATTCATATGTCGGCTGGTCCCTGCTTAACACTCACCCAAGAGTTTTACCCCGCAAAAGAAAAGTCCAGTCTGAGCCTTTCCTGTAGATATGTACCAACTTTAGACAATTGTATTCTCTCCAAGTCCTTACAACTCAACACCTGCTCTGGGAGCTTCCTGTCTTTAACCACTTGCCTACTGGGCACTTTCACCCCCCTCTTGCCCAGGCCAATTTTCAGCTTTCAGCGCTGTCACACTTTGAATGACAATTGCACGGTCATTCAACAATGTACCCAAACAAAAATTTATCTTTTTTTTCACACAAATAGAGCTTTTTTTTTGGTAGTATTTAATCACCACTGGGTTTTTTATTTTTTGCTAAATAAACTAATAAAGACCAACAATTTGGGGAAAAAAACAACTTTTTCATAGTATGTTATAAAATTTTGCAAATAGGTAATTTTTCTCCTTCACTCATGTGCGTTGATGAGGCTGCACTGATGGGCACTGATGAGGTGGCATTGATGGGTACTAATAGGCTGCACTGATGAGGCGGCACTGGTGGGCACTGATGTGGAGGCACTGATGAGGCTGCTCTGATAGGCGGCACTGACGGGCACTGATAGGTGGCACTGATGGGCATTGATAGGTGGCACTGATGGACACTGATAGGCAGCACTGATAGGTGACACTGATTGGCAGCACTGGTGGGCACAGACTGGCAGCACTGTAGCCGTCATTTGGCCATTGCAGGTTCGTCAAGTGGATAATTACACTTTCACCAATACCACTTTGTTTTCCAACACATTGGTGTTGATTTACTAAAACTGAAGAGTACAAACCAATCAGCTTCCAGGTTTTTTTTGTTAAAGCCTAAGAGCCGGTTCACATTGCCGTGACTTGTCAGGCGACTTGTCACCTGACAAGTCGTCTCCATGCAGTACAATGGAACCATTCTAATAGGAGCGACTCAAGTCACTCTGACTTAGAAAAAGGTTCCTGTACTACTTTTGGGGCGACTTCAGGCGTTGCATTGACTTCTATTACAGAGTCGTTTGCAAGCCAAGCTGAAGTCGCGATGTGCGGGGTCGCGCTGAGTCGCCCCGCAAATCGGATCGTTTATGTATGAACCAGCTCTAACTGAACAAGCTAAAGTTAGAAGCTGATTGGCTACCATGCAGAACTTTTTTAAGGGTCCCTGTTAAAATGTTTGTGGGTTTCTCTGCACTGGCCAGTAAATGAAAAGTATACAATGTATCAGTGTGGAAATGTTCTGCCCTGAACTTACAATAAATTGTAACATTTCACCAGAGAGAGATCAATCTGTGAATGAAAGCATGCTAGAATGTTTCATAATATTTCTGTGTGCAATTATTTACAAAACCATCTTTCTCTGGTGCAGTGTTAGCATGGAAAAAAAAAAACCTGTGAAAAAAACGCCAAAAATTATGCAAAATGTAACCACTTCTATACCGGGCCTATTCTGGCACTCCTGTCCTACGTGCAAAAATCATCATTTTTTGCTAGAAAATTACTCAGAACCCCCAAACATTATATATGTTTTTTTTAGCAGAGACCATAGGGAATAAAATGGCGGTCGTTGCAACTTTTTGTCACGCGGTATTTGTGCAGCAATTTTTCATGAATTAAAAAGAAAAAAAAACTAAAGTTAGGCCAATTTTTTGTATAATGTATAATGCGAAAGATGATGTTACGTTGAGTAAATAGATAACAAACATGTCACACTTTAAAATTGCGCACACTGGTGGAATGGCGCCAAACTTCGTTACTTAAAAATCTCCATAGGCAACGCTTAAAATTTTTTTACAGGTTACCAATTTAGAGTTACAGAGGAGGTCTTGAGCTAGAATTGTTGCTCTCGCTCTAATGTGGCGATACCTCACATGTGTGTTAACACCGTCTACAAATGTGGGTGCAATGGACGTATGCATTCGCTTCTGCGTAGGAGCACGCAGGGATAGGGGGTTTTCATTTTTTTTTTTTATCGTTTATTTTATTTACATTTTTTTTTTTTTACACTTTCCCTTTCATTTTTTTTGATCACTTTTATTTCTATTACAAAGAATGTAAACATCCCTTGTAATAGGAATAGGGCATGATAGGTCCTCTTTATGGAGGGATCTGGGGTCTATAAGACCCCCAAATCTCTGCTCTAGGCTGGAAAGACAGAGATTAAAAAAAAAAAGTGATCTCGGCCTTTCCAGCCGAGTACATGGCAGTGTTTACATCTGCCGGGCCAGATGTAACGTCGCGCCCGGGCCTCTGAAGGCCAGAGAGACTGCCGGGGACCATATGGACCGCCGTATTCTCTATGGTAAACTTCCAGCGCCGGCGGATTCCTTCTCAGGTTCGCCAATTGCACGGGCGAGCCAGTAGAAGCACCAGAGGGCTACTGCCCGCTGCCTGTAAAAACAATCAATCTATGACTGTTCTTACGGTGCAGGGAATCGCCGGAAGAAAAATAAGATCTCTGCAGGCATCATTCAGATATCTCTACTCAAAGTCCAGGACGTCATATGACGGCCTTGGGCGGGAAGTGGCTAAGTGACAACTAACGCAAAACATAAGCATATAATGCATTTGGTAAATAATGCATGTTTTTTAGTGAATTGACTATTTTTGAGATAAATACTGCATGAGGTATTTTAACTCAAAAATGTATGCAGTATTTATCTCTTAGTGAATTTACCCCATTGTCTGCTTGGTACATCACATCTATGGGCCTAACAATTTTTGAGATAACCCACTTTCCACATTGTGAACCTATAGCATTACCTGTAAGCATTTTCATCACCTTGAGCCTGTGCCTGATCATTAAACACATGAAAATTTCCATTATTGACGAATGCTGTAACACATCCTTGTTGCTATGAACCCATGGTTCTTCATAACACATTTGTGCTATTTTTTTCAGGGATAGTCTCGCTTAGCAGGGCAGCACCATAATTGTCCCATATAGCCTCTGGCTCCTAAACACTGTTCCCTTTAGATGTTTCCATAGACACCTCTGCTGCAATTGACACTGTTGCTAAGAGAAACAACATCTTTCAATGGTAACCCCTACCACATTTAATTCAGCATTCAGTTTAAATGGCATGTACATACATCATCAGAGACAGAGGTCATCACATTTCCAGATTATATTTTAACTCTTGGCTTTCCAGCATAAAGCACATTGTATACAAGCAAGTTTGTCTCTATATAGACAACCACAGGTTTCCCAACGGGGATCTCTGCCATGACAACACATACAGATTTTTTACAGTCAGTCTCCTTAAAGTTTTACTAAACTCACAACAGTAAAATCTGTCTGTATGTACAGAATAGCATGCTTGTTATACTCACTGTGGAACTTAAGGGGTTAATCCACTGTATTGTGTAAAAAGGCCATTTGATCCTGTATGCACATATCCTCCCCTTCCTGCAGGGTTTCTCTGGGCAAGGCCAGATAAGACACAGTCAAAGTGGTCCCCCTGCACATGCTCAGTTTGGTCTCTATTGCTGTAGAGAATATTTCCTTGTCGAACTGAGCTAGTAAGGTCACATGGTATTGACACACATGTGGGCGTGTATACAGATCCTAAATGACAGCCCAGTCCCTCCCTCCTCCTCCATGCCCAGTCACTAAATAAGAGCACAGTGGGTGGGATGTCACATCTTGATTGAAGGATGATCCGCCTCCAATAACAGCATGAGGACATAGGCTGCAGTGGAAATCTCTTCCTACCTGAACACTCAGCACCCGGGCAGACCCTGCAGTTTATCATGTGACCGTGTTATACAGATCAACCAAAAAGGTATATAGTGGCAGTATTTTAATGTAAAAAGAAGATTTATAAGCTATGGGTACTGTGGGGGGGGGGGGATTAACTATTTTGATATTAATGGGTTAGGTAACACTTTAATGACTGCAATTCCAGTATCTTTTTCAGTAAAAAGAGTGTTCCCTACAACCTGAGTAGGGATCACTATCTTCAATTGAGTGCGTTGGGTTAGGGTCACTTGTCGGAAACATCAGCTTCCCTATGTCCCGCCATTTCATCTATGTGGCCTCCCTGCACCCCCTATATGCGCAACTGCAACTTGCTCACTATGGCAGCATCTCCCTGCATGTGGAAGCATGCTCACATTTCTCAGAGACCGATCAGCCATGTTTCTCTGGAGCTTTTGTCTCCTGAAGACACTCAGACCACCTTTTGTTAGGGGCGTTTTTCCTCAGCAGAGACTTGTTGGCTTTCCCTGTCATGCTGGATGAATTCCGCAAGAAGAATTTCTGCTTTAATTTGTAGTTATATCAACCATTCCAGCATCCCGTGAGCCAGTAGATTATACAAAACTTTACCAGTAGAAGGTCAGTAGTAGCTCTGATCAAGCCTCGCCTCCTGCGCAGCAAACTTCTCAAAAGCAGACAAAAAGTTTCACATGCTGTATATTCTTATGTCTCTGGTCAGGCACTGGCTCTCTCATGATACTAAGAACAAGCTTTTTCCTTCACTATATCTGGGGCCAATACTGCCAACAGACCTTTTCCCTTACTGTATCTGGGGTCACCACTGCTGTTGGTTGAATTAGATAGACTTGTGTCTTTTTTCAACCAGACTAACTATGTAACTATGTAACTGTGTAACTTATACACTTGCCTCCAGCGGACTCCCAAATGGTCAGTTTTTTTTTTTGGGCACATGTGGGGATTCCACAAGTGGTGACATCCCCGCCAATCACAACACACTTCACCTCATTAACAAAGTCTTTCTCCCTAGAACTCCCCATCCTGCAGTTAGTTTTCACAGTCCACAACACTTTGCACAATTCAGCAAATATGGAGCATGGTCTCTTGAAAGGGTTTTACACTCATTCGCTCCTGTTTGCAGGTTCTCCACACCTGGCTCACACGATATGCTGACTCTTTCAATGGCTCCTTTATACAGTTCATTAGACAGAAGAACTCATGTCTTTAGCAGTTTCCTTGGTAAGTTCAGTCATTCTAAGGGGGCTGGGCACACCTGTGCAATCAGAATGCTGGTTTCTGGCAAAATATGGACCCAGGGATAAAGAATTCCTCCCATCAGAGACTCTATAATGTCTTCAGGCTCCAGGACCCATAGGAAGACTCTACAAAGATTTTGGGCTCCAGGACCCATGCTAGAATTTACTAATCTTGGAGAAAACTGCAAAGCCAATTTTCTTCAGCATCAGTATACTTAATATAGACCCTCGATAGGCATGGATGATAACCTTGGGTGACACCAGACTCTGCTGGCACTGTGACATGGCACAGCCCTTTCACAATGTACATGGACACTTGAACATATTATTAAAAGCATTCTATACCTACTTTGCCTCCCAGACTACAAGGCACAACAAGATAAAATTAAGACTTTGCATGCAGAATATTTTAAATTATAAATTAAATGCAAATGGCTTGACTGCAAAAATGAAGTGATCCTTAACTAGAGTTGAGCGAACACCTGGATGTTCGGGTTCTGCGGGTCCAAACGAACTTTGGGAAAAAGTCCAGGTTCGGCACCGAACGTTATCCCGGACCCTGAACCCCATTGAAGTCAATGCGGACCCGAACTTTTAGGCACAAAAATGGCTGTAACAAAGTCCTGGCAAGTGCTAGAGGGCTGCAAAAGGAAGTAAAATGGGGGTAAGAGTAGGGCAAGTGCCCTAAAAAAAAATGGGGATAGGGAAAATAAAATCAAATAAACTAGGAAATTATTTTTGAACAATAATGTGTCACTTACAGCTGCAGCTAAAACCTCTCCCTTTAGAACTAGGAGATGATTTTTGAACAATAATCTGTCCCTCTAAGCAGAAGCCTCTACCTAGTGCAGTCAGATCGCTCAAAGTAGCAGTATGTGAAATCTCAAATTACTCCCACAATCTGATCGTTGTGTACGATCATAGCGATCGTTGTGTTATGCAGAGTTTGATCTGCAATCTGTCACTCAAAGCAGCAGTATGTGAAATCTCAAATTTCTGCAATCTGTCCCTCAGAGCAACAGTAGTAGTAATCTCAGGATGCAGGATCAGATGTTAAAATGTCTGCAATCTGTCCCTCACAAAAACGCCGGCAGCATCCTCTCCGTACACTAACCCAAGAGCATGTGACATGCAGCATTGTGACTCCAGCCTCATATAGAGGTTGGGTCACATGATGCACTGACCAATCACAGCCATGCCATTAGTAGGCATGGCTGTGATGGCTTCTAAGGGCAAACCAGTGAAACACTTGTTGATTGGCTGCCCTGCAGCTATTCAACATGCGTGATCAACTACCCGAACCCGAACGTTTTTTGAAACGTCCGTGTTTGGGTCCGGGTCCCGGACACCCAAAAGTTCGGTACGGACCCAAACGTTACAGTCCGGGTTCGCTCAACACTATCCTTAACCTGTTTTACAACCAGAGGCAATCACTGCAAATAAGCAATTGTTGTAACTCTTAGTGAGACTTTTGCAACTGACAACAGGTAGTTTGGCCCACTCTTCTCCAGACTGCATGTTTCGGCTCTTTTCGTATAGATGTTCAAAAGGATTCAGGCCAAGGCTCATTGAAGGATATTTTAGAGTAGTTCAATGTTTTGTTCTTAGCCATTCTTGGATGCTTTTAGCTATCTGTTGGAGGACCCATGACCTGCAACTGAGACAAAGCTTTCTGACACTAGGCAGTGTGTTTTGCTTGAGAATTCCTTCATAGTCTTGAAATTTCATTGTGCCCTGCACGATACCTTGTGCCAGATGAAGAAAAGTGGACTCAAAACATAGCCAAACTTCTTCCATGTTTCACAGTTTCAGATGTACATTGTTATTTCCTTTTAAAGCTTATTTTTTTCATTAGTGAACATACAGCTGATATGACTTGCCAAAAAGTTCCAGATATGTCTCAACTGTCCAAAGGACATTCTACCAGATGCACAGTGGTTGATCAATATGCATATCATTACATTTCAGGAAGAACAAAGCATTGTTTTAATGAGCTATAATGGTACCAACAAATTTGTCCACAGATGTACCTTCTTCTGGAAGGCGTGCTTTCCTTAGTTACTGCCTGGGAGCAAAATGACAGCATATTTTCTGTACTCTTCCAGCAGCAGATGACTCTTATGATACAGCTCTCACTGCATTAAAGAACTTCTTTGTGCCTTAAAGTGGACTTTCAGTCATTTTTTCATCTTTCCATCTATTAAATCCTCTGCCTTTGTTGTTGTAACTTTGGATAGTAAAACATTTTTTTTCTGCTAGCAAATACCTTATACAGCCTACTTCCTCTTTTTTGTCTGGTCATTAGCCTAGGCTTATGACATCATGCACAGCTCTCTCTCTCACTCTTGTGAGAGTTTGCCAGGAAGGGAGGGGGGTCAGTCATAAGAGGACCAATGAAAGCTGCAGGGCTGCAGAGCTGGAGGTGTGCCTCTGTGTGTCTGTGTAAATCCAGGAAGTGAACAGGCAGCAGCTTCAGCTGCCCACGGTTAAAATGGATGCAGACAGACTCAGTGGAGAGAGATTTCTGCAGCATATTTGGCAAGTACAGAATCACAGTATATATAAAATAATATGCAAAGTGGTTGGAGCTTCAGAATGGCAAAGATGTTTTTATTACAAATTATGTGAGCAGACTGCAAACATGGTTGCAGAATGATATAAATTCCTGCAACTCGGGCATCATAATGGAAAATCTACATTACAATATATAAGAGCTTTGAAAGAGTTGGATGTTACCTGTGAGTTTGATGCTCTGATATATGAAATGATAGGAGACCAACTAGTAGAAACAATAAACTCTGCACTTAACCCTAGCAAAGGCTGTTACGGCTTCAAGCCATAGTGAATCTCATCCTATATTATAACAACTGGAACTAACTTGGAAGAATATGGAAAGTATTATACATGTAGCAACTGTAAACAGTGACATCTGCAGGCCAGAGCTAATAACAGCACATAACTACACTGCTCATCAATGGAATTAGAAAAAGCTGGAGCATCAGTGGAAGGAAAAAAGCCCCAGTGGTGAAGGTCAGCAGGAGGGGAAATTTGTCCTGTTGTCAGTGGGAGGAAAAAATGCCTTGGTGTCAGTGATAAGTGGGTCAAAAAATATCCTGCTGTCAGTGATATGTGGGGGAAAAATGTCTTATCTCAGTGGCCACTGAAAGAAGAAAAATTACTGGTATTAGTGGTCAGTAGGAGCAATTAATTCTGCAGGTTTGGTGCAGAATTCACCCCAAAATTGGTGCTTACTATGAGGAAAAAAATCCTGCCATTGTAATCAGTGGAAGGAAAAGTGTCCAGCAATGGTGTCCAGCTGGAGTAAAAATGCCCTGGTCCCTAGGAGTAAAAATGCCCTAGCTTGAACTTGTGAGCAGCACTATCTCGCCGTCACCGTTAAACTGACAAGGACTATTCTGTTAAATATTAGTTAAGTATTAGTTATTAAAATGTCATGCATTAGCCATGCTAAAAGTGCAATTTGCTAACAGCTGTGTATTTTAAACTTTGGTTGTAAAGGTAGAAGGTTTTTTTTTTTTTACCTTCATGCATTCTATGCAGTATGGTAAAAACCTTCTGCATGCAGCTCCCCTTGCAGCTCTCTCTAAATACATACATGAGCCCGGTCTTGATCATGCAATGTGCATGAGAGCTGAAGCTCTCTCCCTCCTCATTGGCTCAGATACTGCATTGACTCCCCCTGCTGTCAATCAGAGGCAGTCTTATGGACACACAGAGTAGGGCTCAGGAGCGAGCACTCATGAGCACCCCCATAGCAAGCAGCAGGAGTACCCATGAGGGGGGAGGAGCCAGCAGAGTCGGTAGGGGACCCGAGAAGAGGAGGATCGGGACTACTCTCTGCAAGACTATTACACAGAGCAGATAAGCATAACATGTTTGTTATTTTAAAGTAAGAAAAAAATGTACAATCACTTTAATTTTACTAGGGTACTCTCATATTCATAGATTGATAATTACTAGGTCGTAATTGTGCCCCTGTTGGGGCAGTGGGGTTGATAAGTATATTGTTTTGGAGTAAACCATTAACATAAATGGGATGAATTTTCGAATGCAGCATAAGCTAAGTAAATTTTTTGTTTGTGGTAGTAGCTTGAATAAATATGAGTTGGTCTTCTTGTGGTGGAATGGGATAGTACCTTGCCAGCAATTGCAGCTTCCTTCTGTTACTGCATGAACCAGGATCTGCCTGGATATCTGTGCATCCACTGCAACGTCATAAGTAATGATGGTACAACATACACCAGTTTGGGAGGAGGCGCTTGACAGGTGAGGCTGCATGGATGCCATTTTTGTTGACTCTCGCCACAAAAGGAGACCCACCAGGAATATCAGGGTAATCTCTGATGAAGCGTTGTGTGATCATCAAAACTGGTCAGACACCTTTCTTTACACCCACCATTCGCTGCCTACAAGGATCTCAGGCATTAGAGGAAATCCTATACAATGCTGCCCTATGTGATACTACTGTTGATCGTGTTTGGGTGTCAGATTGGAGCGCTCAGTAGTTTAAATGAACATTGATATTTGCAGTCCATGTCGTATATACATGTGGGATTGTCTGTCTCACAGCTGGGCAAAGGTGAAGTGTCCACTATAGAAAGTAGAGGTCCGCCTAGGTGGTCAGCCCATTTGGTACATAATCAAGTGGATCTATACCGAAATTGTTTATCTGTTGGGGCTTTTAGGGTTCTTTCTGCATTTTGGACTTGAGCAACAGAGGCAATGTGAGAGACCATAGGCATGGACATTATTATCATTGGTATAAGTTGTGATAAATGATGGCATGTTAACAAGTGTTTGTGGTATATCATGAATACAGTAAAGAAGATTTCACTCCCCCATTGTATACAACTATGCCCAAAAATTAATGTGTGGAAACAAATGGCTTGTTTGGTCTCACTTCCCGTATTGCTGAATTTATATCACCATCTTCACTATATCATCACCTAAGCGACGCTACTTACCAATGGTGAGAGGACCCTTTCAAAGTACATATCTTATGAAGGTTCATGAATACACCCTTAAACCTAATGGGATAGCCTGATACAGCATGATGGATAATGTTGATGCAGCTGTGGAGACAATTTATTTATTTATTGCTGACCGTTTGATATCCATTGTTTGATGTTATAGGACATGATTTTTTTTTTTTTTTGTGTCATATTTTCTCCTTTTTTTTGATATGCACACTGTATCTTATTTACTATGGCTTTGTTGTATGGAATCATGATGCATGCATGTTTTTAACTGCACTGTCTTTCTTGGACTACATTTGTTCTTGAAACCTAGAATGGCAGCATGGTTAAAAGGGTTGTAAAGGTTAGTTTTTTTAGGAAAAAAAATAACAAACATGTCATACTTACTTCCTCTGTGCAAGGGTTTTGCCCAGAGTGGCCCTGATCCTTTTCTTCTGGGGTCCCCCAGCGGCGCTCTTGGCTCCTCCTCTTCTTGAGTGCCCCCTCAGGGAAGCGCTTTCCCTGGGGGCGCGCTCCCGAGTCCTGCTGCTGCGTCCATTGACACAGACAGCAGGACTCGGTCCCGCATCACTGGATTTGATTGACAGCAGTGGGAGCCAATGGCTCTTGCTGCTATCAATCTATCCAATGAGGACCCGAGCCAGCGACTGGAGCTGATGGGCTCATCCCCGTCGCTGGTACGATCGGGTTCAGGTAAGTAAAAGGGGGACTCTGGTGCACTACAGAAGGTTTTTCACCTTAATGCATAGAATGCTTTAAGGTGAAAAACCTCGAGGGTTTACAACCCCTTTAACATTTTACATTAGAAAGCTCTCCTACAGAGATCTGGTGGGTGGGCGTTTATAGAAAATTTGATCTGGCCCCCTCCCCCCAGAAGGGTCGGAGGGAAGGCAGCGATCCATTGCCTTACGAGGTGGTGGTGTTGGTGCTGGATCTGGGGTAGGGCTCTTGGAAGCTGGAAGAGGCTGTTGCTGCCCCTCCACCTGCTGCAGCTTGCCAAGGGAAGAGCCTGGGCCGTTTTTTCTCCTCCCAGCCGAACAGGAAGCGGGTCCTGAGTACTGATTGGCTGGGAGTCCTAAGACTCCCTGGCCAATTGGGCCTCAGGACCCGCTTCCTGATTGGCCGGGAGGAGAAGCAGGAAAACATTAGTGAATATTAATTCGCTAATGTCACACAACTGGGCCCTGAGCCCCACCCTTTTTGAAGCTAATTAGAGCCTCAGGCTCTAATCATGTGCTTCAAAAAATAAAAAACCCCATTGAAATCCATGCATCCAGCTTCCTACATGTAGATTAGGGGCCGGTGGCATGGATTAGGTGGACGGCGCCCCTGCGCCCCGTATGAAGCGGCCGCCACTGCTTGACACAAAGCTGGTAATAATCAACTAGATATTGAGTCTTGAAATGTAAATAATATGCTGTATTTTAAACTACAAAATGAGAATACTTATGCAAAATCATCACTGAACAGAAAACAATGTTATAAATAAAAGGAAACTATAATTGGTTTTAAGGCAGTTTTATTGTTATTGTCTTTTCATTTTATGTACACAATTTTTATTTTACAAATAAACATTTATTGCATAACATTTAATATATGACAAACATAGACATGCGCAGGGGGCGTGCCTGGGCACACCCTAATCACTCTGTGTGGTGCCGATTCTCCCTACTGCCTAGGCTTCCCCCCCCCCCCCCGTGTTGCCCCCCCCCCCCAGTGCTACTGGGGAAAAGGCTAGTCATTATGTAATTTACCAGCCCCTTCCTTTTCTAAATGAACACAGTAAACACACTCACTCACTGTGTTCATTCATAACTGAAGCAAAGTAAACTGTGTTTTCTATGCTTCAGTTTGTGAATGAACAGAAAGCCGCTCAGCACAAAGCACTTCCCATTCATTCACTGTCCAGTGCAGCTGCAGAGAAAGGCATGTGTGTTCGAGCTTTGGGGTGCACATCCTAATGCAATAGGCTGCGCACACCTATGATGACAAATTATTTACTGAGCTCTGTAATTAGCAAATATGTGCAAAATCACAACACATTCATATTAAAAGAAAACTGATGCGCAAAAGTATCATATCAGATGTTTGTATATACAGTTAGGTCCATATATATTTGGACACAGGCACAATTTTCATACTTTTGGCTTTGTATACCACCAGAATAAAATTAAGACAAAACAATCCAAATGAATTTGATGTGCAGACTTTCAGCTTTAATTAAAGGGGTTGAACATAAATATCAAGTACAAATGTTAGGAACTACAACCATTTTTATACACAGTCCCCCCATTTTCAGGGGCTGAAATGTAATTGGACAAATGAATATAATCATAAATAAAATTTTAATTTTTAATATTTTGTTGAGAATCCTTTACTGGCAATGACTGCCTGAAGTCTGGAACCTATGGACATTACCAAAGACTGGGTTTCCTCTAACTGCAGCAGTCTTCAGTTGTTCTTTGTGGGTCTTTCTGCCTTTAGTTTTGCCTCCAGCAAGTGACATGCATGCTCAATTGGGTTGAGATCAGGTGATTGACTCAACCATTACAGAATATTCCACTTCTTTTCCTTCAAACGCTCCTGGGTTGCTTTTGCAGTGTGTTTTGAAACATTGTCCACCTGTACTGTGAATCTACGTTGATGCTTTTGGCTGAATCGGGGCAGACAGTAAATCTCTAAACACTGCAGAATTCATCCGACTGCTTTTGTCTTCTGTCACATCCTCAATAAACAATAATTACCCAGTGCCATTGGAAGCCATGCATGCCCATGCCATCACGCTGCCTCCACTATGTTTTACAGATGATGTTGTGTGCTTTGGATCATGAGCTGTTCCAAGCCTTCTCCACACTTTTTTCTTCCCGTCATTCTGGTACAGATTAATCTTCATTTCATCCGTCCAAAGAATGCTTTTCCTGAACTGGTCTGGCTTTTTTAGATGATTTTTTTTTTTAGCAAAGTCTTAACTGGCTTTTCTATTCTTCAGGCTTATGAATAGTTTGTACTTTGTGGTGAACCCCCTGGGGTATGTGCTCTCGTGAAGTCTTCTCTTGATTGTAGACTTTGACAATGATATGCCCACCTCCTGGAGAGTGTCCTTCACTTGCCTGGATGTTGTGAATGGGTTTTTCTTTACCATAGAGAGGATCCTGCGATCATCCACCACTGTCGTCTACAGAGGATGTCCAGGCCTTTTTATGTTGCTGAGCTCACCAGTGCATTCTTCTTTCCTCAGAATGTACCAAACTGTTGATTTGGCCACTCCTAATGTTTCTGCTATCTCTCTGATGGATTTGTTTCATTTTTTAAGCCTTACAATGGTCTATTTCACTTGCATGGACAGCTCTGTGGAACGCATGATGTAGGTTCAGATTCCAAATGCAAATTCCACACTTAAGCCCCGTACACACGGTACAACGGTTGTACAACAACGGTCGTACAACCAGCTTGTTGTATGTTCATCCGACCGTTAGTATGCTCGATTTCAACAGCCATCGTACAACAGTTGTACAGCTGAAGTTGGATGAGAACACTAGAAAACTTTGGTTGTATAACAAGTGGTTGTACAACTGTTGAATCATGTGTGCAGAGAAGTTGGTCCAACAAAGTTGTACGTGCAAAACAGGCATGCTCAGAAGTCAGTAACGCCCAGAAGTGTCTGTTCTGGGAAACCTGCATTCCTAATTCACAAATCACATTCACCTGAACTTCCTCTTTATATGCCCGTAACACGTCACTACGTTAGGCTTGGTCGTATGATCGCTTAGTGCACGTCAGTATGCGGGACACAACAGCCAACATACGATTTTGGATGTCCGGTCGTACGACCATCACACTTGTGTGTAAGGGGCTTTAGAATCAATTCAAGACCTTTTACCTGCTTAATTGATGAAAGAATAACATAGGAGTAGCCCACACCTGGCCATTAAACCATTTTTGATTCAATTGTCCAATTACTTTTGGCCCCTTGAAAAGGGGGGGGGGTTGGCTATTCTTAAGAGCTGTAATTCCTAAACCCTTCTCCCGATCTGGATGTACATACCCTCAAATTAAACCTGAAAGTGTGCACTTTCAGTCCATATCCATTATATCCATTGTATAACTATAGCTTGAATATGTTTTGGTAAATACCTGAAAAAATCTAAAATTGTGCCTGTGTCCAAATATATATGGCTCTAACTGTATTTTAATACATAAAAGATTGTTTTAAACCTTCTGATTGCCGAGACATATTCTTTACAACACTGGCCATGTAAACCAGAGAAAGGCATGCTATTTAGAAAGGCATCCTTGGCAGCCTGTCAGGTTTTAATTGCTGTCTGTACCCCCGTTAGTGAGCTTCCCCCCATTTGCCTCGTTTACTATTATCACTGAAAGAAAATTCCAAATTTTGGGTTGTCCCTAGAACGACAAATGAGGGGAAATCGTCCAATGGGGACACTGGTTCTGATGACTCTGGTGGCAACCAGGGATTCCCTCACTTTGGAGGGATTTCCTCTCACTTCCTGTTTTGACCATGGGACAGGAAGTGAAGGAGAATCTTCCCAATGGTACAATGGCAAAACAAAAAAAAAAACGACAGGAGTTTTAACCCTCCCATACGCTATCCAAAATGAGAAAAAGTTTTGCCTTTAGTTCTACTTTAAGAAATATATTCTTAAAAGTTAGGTGCATCTAAAGTATTTTTGCTAGGATTGACCAGTAACATTCACTCGATCAACTAAGCTGCCTTGTGAAAGTTATAGAAGACAGATGCAAAATTGGAGCAAATCTTTAATGAATATGCAGAAAATCAACATTAAATACACAAATGATGAGAATTGTGCATCTTGATAAGAAATCATTGCACTTCATTTGATTGTCTGAATCATATTGGTGAATGCTAACTTATAAGTCCTGTATCATTCATAATTCTATAAATGCTGTAGGATCTATTCACTAAACTAACACACTAAGATATGCTGGGCATCAAAGTTTTAAAAATGCTTTTACTGCTTCTTCAGAATATGTAAATAGAGTGCATGATCTGGGCACAGTTTCACTTAAGCTTTGTAAATTGAGCCTTGTGAATATGGATGACCCGAATGCACATTGGTTTAGTTTGAAGCAGGTTTGCAAAACATGAGTAAAATTAAGCTGTCGTTACCTGTTAAAAAAAAGTTGGGTGCCAAATCCAAACCCAACTAAAGTAAATATGAGCCAAATGTTGATTTACTAGGCTAATAGGCAAGGGATTGTCAAATAAATGGCATGGGGGGAGGATTGCTTCTGGATGTAATGTTCACCACACTGTAGGAGAGAGGCAAAGACTGGGCTGCCACATCTACACAGAGGTCAGTGCATGTCACTGGTTCTGTGAGAAATAGTCTTTGTTGGGCCCTAAATTGTCAGTGACATGACAGGTTTTGTGTGAGATCATCATTGTTGGGACATGAGTTGCTGCTGATGTCACAGGTTTTGTAAAAGATCATCGTTGTTGGGACATGAGTTGCTCACTGACGTACCGGTTCTGTGATAGATCATCATTGTTGGGACATGAGTTGCTGCTGACGTCACCGGTTCTGTGAGAGATCATCATTGTTGGGACATGAGTTGCTGCTGACGTCACATGTAATGTGAGAGATCATCATTGTTGGGACATGAGTTGCTGCTGACGTCACAGGTTTTGTAAGAGATCATCGTTGTTGGAACATGAGTTGCTGCTGACGTCACAGGTTTTGTGAGAGATCATCATTGTTGGGACATGAGTTGCTGCTGACGTCACCGGTTCTGTGAGAGATCATCATTGTTGGGACATGAGTTGCTGCTGACGTCAAATGTTCTGTGAGAGATCATCATTGTTGGGACATGAGTTGCTGCTGACGTCACAGGTTTTGTGAGAGATCATCATTGTTGGAACATGAGTTGCTGCTGACCTCACCGGTTCTGTGAGAGATCATCATTGTTGCGACATGAGTTGCTGCTGACATCACAGGTTTTGTGAGAGATCATCATTGTTGGGACATGAGTTGCTGCTGACGTCACAGGTTTTGTGAGAGATCATCGTTGTTGGAACATGAGTTGCTGCTGACGTCACCGGTTCTGGGAGAGATCATCATTGTTGGAACATGAGTTGCTGCTGACGTCACCGGTTCTATGAGAGATCATCATTGTTGGAACATGAGTTGCTGCTGACGCAACCGGTTCTGTGAGAGATCATTTTTGGAACATGAGTTGCTGCTGACGTCACCGGTTCTGTGAGAGATCATCATTGTTGGAACATGAGTTGCTGCTGACGTCACCGGTTCTGTGAGAGATCATCATTGTTGGGACATGAGTTGCTGCTGACGTCACATGTTCTGTGAGAGATCATCATTGTTGGGACATGAGTTGCTGCTGATGTCACCGGTTCTGTGAGAGATCATCATTGTTGGAACACGAGTTGCTGCTGACGTCACCAGTTCTGTGAGAGATCATCATTGTTGGAACACGAGTTGCTGCTGACGTCACCGGTTCTGTGAGAGATCATCATTGTTGGGACATGAGTTGCTGCTGACGTTACAGGTTTTGTGAGAGATCATCGTTGTTGGAACATGAGTTGCTGCTGACCTCACCGGTTCTGTGAGAGATCATCATTGTTGGAACATGAGTTTCTGCTGACGTCACAGGTTTTGTGAGAGATCATCATTGTTGGGACATGAGTCGCTGCTGATGTCACAGGTTTTGTGAGAGATCATAATTGTTGGGACATGAGTCGCTGCTGACGTCACAGGTTTTGTGAGAGATCATCATTGTTGGGACATGAGTCGCTGCTGACATCACAGGTTTTGTGAGAGATCATCATTGTTGGGACATGAGTTGCTGCTGACGTCACCGGTTCTGTGGGAGATCATCATTGTTGGGACATGAGTTGCTGCTGACGTCACAGGTTTTGTGAGAGATCATCATTGTTGGGACATGAGTCACTGCTGACGTCACAGGTTTTGTGAGAGATCATCATTGTTGGGACATGAGTTACTGCTGATGTCACCGGTTCTGTGAGAGATCATCATTGTTGGGACATGAGTCGCTGCTGACGTCACAGGTTCTGTGAGAGATCATCATTGTTGGGACATGAGTTGCTGCTGATGTCACAGGTTTTGTGAGAGATCATCATTGTTGGGACATGAGTCACTGCTGACGTCACAGGTTTTGTGAGAGATCATCATTGTTGGGACATGAGTTGCTGCTGATGTCACAGGTTTTGTGGGAGATCATCATTGTTGGAACATGAGTTGCTGCTGACGTCACAGGTTTTGTGAGAGATCATCATTGTTGGGACATGAGTCACTGCTGACGTCACAGGTTTTGTGAGAGATCATCATTGTTGGGACATGAGTTACTGCTGATGTCACCGGTTCTGTGAGAGATCATCATTGTTGGGACATGAGTCGCTGCTGACGTCACAGGTTCTGTGAGAGATCATCATTGTTGGGACATGAGTTGCTGCTGATGTCACAGGTTTTGTGAGAGATCATCATTGTTGGGACATGAGTCACTGCTGACGTCACAGGTTTTGTGAGAGATCATCATTGTTGGGACATGAGTTGCTGCTGATGTCACAGGTTTTGTGGGAGATCATCATTGTTGGAACATGAGTTGCTGCTGACGTCACAGGTTTTGTGAGAGATCATCATTGTTGGGACATGAGTCACTGCTGACGTCACAGGTTTTGTGAGAGATCATCATTGTTGGGACATGAGTTACTGCTGATGTCACCGGTTCTGTGAGAGATCATCATTGTTGGGACATGAGTCGCTGCTGACGTCACAGGTTCTGTGAGAGATCATCATTGTTGGGACATGAGTTGCTGCTGATGTCACAGGTTTTGTGAGAGATCGTTGTTGTTGGGACATGAGTTGCTCACTGACATCACTGGTTCTGTGAGACCTCTTTTTTGAGACATTGTCATGATCAGTTCCTGAGTTGGTGTTGAAATTACCGCTTTTGTGAGAGATTGTCATTGTTGGGTCCTGGCTTGTTGACATCACCACTTTAGTGAGAGATCATCATTATTGGGTCCTGATTTGCCATTGACATCAAGGGTTCTGTGAGAGCACGTCATTGCCAGGTCTAAGTTGCTGCTGAAGTCACTGGTCCCAGACAGCTCCCATTCCCTGGGATCAGGTGTCACCAGGCTTATACAGCTAATTAGAGTGATTATGTGATCAGGAAATTCACCCTGCCCTGAAGCATTAAAGTGTAAGTAAAGGCAAAACTTTTTTTTCATTTTGGATAGAGTAAGGGATTGGCTATCACAGTGATCAGTCACTGTGAGACCACCCCTGTGTTTACTGCCTCTTCTGAATAGAGAAGAAGATGCACTGTATTTTCCTCTCTTTGCAGGAGATAAAGATGTAAATGTATGAATGGAACACTGATAACAACTAGTTCGCCAGGTCCGTTTTATCAATTATCAGTGTTCCATACATTTACCATACAGGTAATCATACTTACCGCAAGGTTACAAACCCATCCCTCCCATTTTCATATCCATGGTGGATAGGACTTTGTTGTGTGTTTTGTATAAAGAGTGGACATAAAACTTTTAATGGCACTAGGCCAGTAATAGTTAAATGTCCTAAATGTATAACCGTAATATGTTTTATGACATCATGTTAATGTTAAATAAGTATCTCATTCATGTTTATATATATATTTGCAGTACCATTTAGGGATCCAAGGCCCTGATGAAGCGGGGCAGGCCACGAAACATGTTGGCCCACATACTGGATCCCAAGGCCAAGACAGAGATCTATATGCCTAATATCTGCATGAATATATTTTTAATATATGTGTTTTAACCTTTATGATTATTGAATAAAATTGAAATTTTTTATACATCTTATGAGTTGGTGTATAATAAACCCTAGAATGTACATCTAAAGTCCCACTTATTTCCAGGAGTCTGTACATATGGTTATCGGGGATGGTACCTTTTAGGGGTAGATTTAATTGCACACTTGTTCCCCACACCCCACAATTTACCTTGCACTACATAGTTGTTGGTAGATCTAAAGAAGGTGGTAGCGATTGTAGGATGTATGGTGAGCCTAATTAATTTAAGCCATGCACGTATAGATTTTTGTTTGAAAATGTTTGTTTGATTTTCTAATTGTTAGTGAGGGTCAAATCGACGATTGCTTGATGAGAAAATTTGAAGGAGTAGGATGGAAAATGTTTCTCCATGAGAGAATTTTGAGCAGCATACATGATTTCCATTCGAGAATTCCAACTTTCTAAAATCAAAAGTTGAAAGTCAGTGAACTTTTCGAACAACATTCGTCCAGTCATCAAATGTACAAAGAATTTTTGTATGAATGTTCATACAAACATTCTACTAGTGTATGGCCAGAATGAGGGTGGCATTATGACCTCCGCTGTAAGGGAGGCATTCTTCCCACTGACCACCAATGTCAGGAGCATTTTCCTATTGGTTTTAGCATTGGTTCCCTTAAAGTCATATTAAAGGCAGATTTTTTTTTTTAACCACTTCAATACAGGACGTTTATACCCCCTTCCTGCCCAGACCAATTTTCAGCTTTCAGCGCTCTCACACTTTGAATCTCAATTACTCTCTCATGCTACACTGCATCCAAACAAAATTTGTATCATTTTTTTCACACAAATAGAGCTTTCTTTTGGTGGTATTTAAGAACCTCTGGGTTTTTTATTTTTTGCGACATAATTGAAAAAAGTGCGAAAATTTTGAAAAAAAAACACTTTTTTTTAGTTTCTGTGATAAAATTTTGCAAATAAGTAATTTTTGTCCATAAATTTTGGCCAAAACCTATACTGCTACCTATCTCTATAAAAATAACCCAAAAAAGTGTATATTATTTGGTCTGTGTGAAAGTTATAGAGTCTACAAGCTATGGTGCAAATCATTGAAAATTGATCACACCTGATGCACTGATGGCCTGTCTCATGTCTTGAGGCCCTGAAATGTCGGGAAAGTACAAATACCCCCCAAATTACCCCTTTTTGAAAAGTAGACATTCCAAGGTATTTAGTAAGAGGCATGGTGAGTTTTTTGAAGTTGTACTTTTTTCCCACAATTCTTTGGAAAATTATGAAATTATTATTTATTTATTTTTTTGCACAAAATTGTCAAAACAACAAGTTATTTCTCACACACAGCATATGCATACTTCCAATTACACCCCAAGATACATTCTGCTACTGTCCCCGAGTATGGCGATACCACATGTGTGAGACTTTTTCACAGCCTGACCACATAGAGAGGTCCAACATGCAGGGAGCACCGTCATGCATTCTAGGAGCAGAATTTTCACATCTAATTTCCTAACGACCTATTACACTTTTGAAGGCCCTGGAGCACCAGGACAATGGAATTACCCACAAAATGACCCCATTTTGGAAAGAAAACATCCCAACATATATGAGCCCCTGTCATCGTCTTACATAGAACCCCACATTAACCTTCATACGTATACGACACACACTCTTTATTGAACAACAAAACTGTTAAAACACGTTTTTTTATTTATTTATTATTAAAGTATTAAAAGGTTTCT
>BLSH010009260.1:20530-33479 GCA_018402905.1 Glandirana rugosa | reverse complement strand
TATTTCTCCTGGACAGTGGTGGGGTAGTCTCATGGACAGTGGACAGGTAGTTTCATGGGATCATGGACAGTGGACAGGTAGTCTCATGGGCTCATGGACAGTGGAAAGGTAGTCTCATGGGCTCATGGACAGTGGACGGGTAGTCTCATGGGTTCATGGACAGTGGACGGGTAGTCTCATGGACAGTGGACAGGTAGTTTCATGGGCTCATGGACAGTGGACGGGTAGTTTCATGGGCTCATGGACAGTGGACAGGTAGTCTCATGGGCTCATGAACAGTGGACAGGTAGTCTCATGGGCCCATGAACAGTGGACAGGTAGGCTCATGGACAGTGGACAGGACAGGTACTCTGATGGGGTGGTGACAGGTCCTCTTTATTGGGGGGGGAGGGTGATCAGGTGTGTGACAGGGAGAACCGCGGTAACAGCTCGTTACCGCGGTTTGTTTACATCACATGACCGACTGTGATTGAGACAGCCGGTCACGTGGTAAAGAGCCAAATCTATTGGCTCTTTACATGGATCGGAGCTGGGCTTTGTCCGAGGGACAAGCCTCAGCTCCGATCGCCGCGCTGTGCGTCCCCGGGGCGCGCACGAGCGGCGTGCACGTGAGGCTCGTTTGTGACCGGCTGTGATTGGACACAGCCGGTCACGGGGTAAAGAGCCAATTTTATTGCCTCTTTACCCCGATCTGGGGGGACACAACCCCCCGGCAGACGAGCGATCCGCGATCGCCGCTGTGCGGGCCCCTGGGGGCCCGCAGTAGCGGCGAGAAGCGGAGGACGTCATATGACGTCCTCCCGGATCGACGACCAGTCCCTGCCGACGTCATTTTACTATGCATCGGTAGGGAACTGGTTAAATCACAAACATACCATACATACCTGAGGAAAAGCTGCTGCAGAGCATATAAATCCTGAAAAATCACTGCCCGTGTTCCCGTAGGTGCTGGCTCAGTGTGCAAACCGCATTGAAGTAGAAATAAAGTCCAGATAGCCGCACTCCAAGTAATGGTTCTTTTATTAATGAAAAAGGTCCATACAGTGCAAAATAGGGCAAAGAGCTGACGCGTTTCATGCCCCTCTCACAGGCGCCTACTCATAGCTATGAGGGGCGTGAAACGCGTCAGTTCTTTGCCCTATTTTTGCACTGTATGGACCTTTTTCATTAATAAAAGAGGCATTATTTGGAGTGCGCGCTGTCCGGACTTTATTTCCATATCATACATACCTGCTCTGTGCAGTAGTTTTGCACAGAGCAGCCCCGGTCCTCCTTTTCTTTTGTTCCACACCTGCATCTTGGCCCCTCCCTCCTGCCGAGTGCCCCATAGCAAGCAGCTTGTCCTGTTCGTTCAGCGGTTTGGGTGCGATTCCAATACAAATTGTAGTGTATGAGATTAGAAATCGCAAATGAACCGGGCTGAAATCGCACTGTGGCTGGCCTACACATATGCGAACAGGCTGTAAAAACTTGCGAAACGCACAGGAAAACTGAGGTCTTTTTTTCATATAAATATAATATCAATAAAAATATTGAAATAGAAAACTTATTTTTCTGCAAGTGAAATCTGTGCAGTTTTCCCATCAGTTTTCATGCATGTATGGTGTGAACGAGTCCTAAAAAATGGTCACAACACTAAAAATAGGTAATGTAATTGGTATTGGCGAGTACTCGAGAAAAAGTATCAGTACTCGTACTTGGCCTTAAAAAATGGTATTGGTGCATCCCTGATTTCAACGCTTCCAATGGGGTAAAAAGACTGAGAATGGCTGTTCTAGGGCCATTGATTTCAGAAAATATATAATGTCTTGGGGGGTTTTACCACTTCCTTACCATGCTATAGCCGAAAGACAGCTGCACTGCAGCTCTGTTGTTTTGGGAGGGCATTCATGGATGTCCTCCCGGAACCATGCCCCTTGCGGGACTCCTGGGGCACGCTCTGTGATCACAGATTGTGGTAAAGGGCCAATCATAGTGGCCCTTTACCATGTGATCAGCTGTGTCTAAACACAGCTGGTCACAATGTAAACAGACTTGCCGGTGATTGGCAGTACTTTCCGCACACACTGTGACAGCGTGAGGAGAGGAGAGCTGGTAACCGGCAACCCTGACAGGGGACATGTATACGGACAATCAGGGCACTGATCATCAGTGCTGCATATCAGTGCCCACCAGTGCCACCTATCCGTGCCCACCAGTGCCAGAAAAAAAATTACTTATTTGCAAAATTTTATAACAGAAACTAAAACAACATTTTTTTTTCTTTTTCAAAATTTTCAGTCTTTTTTTCGTTTGTTTAGCAAAAAAACTCTGAAGACATTTCGGAAGTGACGAAACGCGTCAGTGGGAACGCAGGGTACGCTGGGTCACGTCCTGTTGGTACGCAAGCCGACATTGTCTCAGTCACGGCGACCAAGGGAGAACATTGCATTTTGATGTGCACTTGTTTATGTTACTGGCCAATAAACCTTTCAAGAAGAGGCGCGCGATGAGAGTTTTTCTTTTCCTTTTCTCTACCATATACCGGAGAAAGAGAGCAGTGAAGCCATAAAGTGAACAGGTGAAAGGACGCATACCCACGGTCGGGTGAGAGACCGCAAGCGTGTATTGACTCCTCCAAGTCGTATGACTGTGAGGGTCAATAGGATCTGGTAAGTAGGGCACCCCTACTTTATATATGCACAAGGTGATCTGGATACGGCGTGAGCACAAGCACTTTGAAAACACATGGGAAAGAAATATTAATCAGGATGGATATGTACTAGCACCAAGTCACTTGAGCACTGGAATGTGCCTTATATTGGACTTTATTGCACTTTAATTATTACTATTGGATATGGACAGTATGATGCTGCAGTACTAAGGGCTACAATGATTATGAATTTCTGATATTTTGAATATATACATAGGTCATTTGCACAATTATTTACTATTGCACTTTATATTATTGGATTGTGTTACTTATTACAACATTATTTTGCTAATAACACTTAGGAGAGTATAGTGGGAGATTTTGCACTCATTAGTTGGTTAATTTTTTTAGCAAGCGCTGTTACCCATTATACCTCCAAAAAACACCCAGTGGTGATCAAACGCCACCAAAAGAAAGCTCTATTTGTTTAAAAAAGTTATAACATTTCATTTGGGTACAGTGTTGGCATGACCGCGCAATTGTCATTCAAAGTGTGACGGCACAGAAAATTGGCCTGGGCAGGAAGGGGGTAAAAGTGCTCAGTAGGCAAGTGGTTAAACTCTCCTGCCTCTAAATGCCTATTTGTCCAAGGACACATAGGCTAACATGGAAGGACATACCCTGTCAAACTACCTTAAGGCTGGGTGCACAATGGAACCCGCAGAAGCTCCGGTGCATGCTGGTTCACAGTTTCAGGTCCGATTTCAGCCCGAATTTTGGGCTTAATTTGACCTGAAACGGTCCAAAAGACGCATAGCGTCTTTGTGCAAACCGCACCGGGCCTGCTGCGGAGATATGTGAACCGACTCCATAGAGAGCCAGTCACAATCTCCTGCTATGAGAATTGGATGTGGGGAAACCCGCATCCAATCCGCATAGATGTGAACCCAGCCTAAAGTGGTGTTCTGCCCCCCCCCCCTTTTCAAAAATTAAAAGTCAGCAGCTACAAATACTGTAGCTGCCGACTTTTAATATTAGGACACTTACCTGTCCTGGTGTCCAGCGATGTTGGCAACCCAGCCGATGTTTACATCGACTTTTGGGTGCTGTCGCTTCCATTGCCGGTAAGGGAATCCAGCAGTAAAGGCCTTGCGGCTCCACAGCCGGGCCCCTACTGCGAATGTGTGAAGCGCGCTGTGCTCTCTCACTGGCTCAGAAGCAGGGGAAGGAGGAGGGGGGTGCTGAACTCACGACCTACCTTGCCGTGGTGAGGTCCAACGGAAGTGGGCACAGGATACCTGTCAAAAACAGGTACCCCCCCCCCCCCGAAAGGTGCCAAATGTGGCACCAGAAGGGGGCAGAAATCAGATGAGCGGAAGTTCCACTTTTGGGTGGAACGCTGCTTTAAAGGTGTTGTAAAGGTTACATTTTTTTTTTTTTAATAAAAATAACAAATATGTTACACTTACCTGCTCTGTGCAGGGTTTTGCACAGAGCAGCCCCGTCCTCCTTTTCTGGGGTCCCCCGCTGGGGCTCCTGGCCCCTCGCCTTCATCAGGTGCACCCATGGAGAGCCGTTTTGTCCATTCTGAAGTGGCCACATGTTTGCTAGTTATTTGAATAGAACAAGCTGAAATATTCCTATCTCACCCTGTTTTCAAAGTGCTACAGCACTGAAAGTAGGGTTGCCACCTGTCCAGGATTCACCTGGACAGTCTGGGTTTTGAATCATGTGTCAGTCCATCAGTCCACCTGAAACCCGGACACATTGTTCAGACAGGAATGTGGCTCAGAACAGGGCTTGACAGGAGGGTGAGGGGACACCAGGGTGGATAAAAATCAATGATTTTTTTATTTAAATCAAAAGAATCAGATTTTTTTTATTTAAATAAGATTTTTTTTTATTTTTATCAAATTTATTTTAATAAAATGCATTTGGAGTAAAAATCTATCTAACAATAGTTTTCTACTAAAGATACATTAATAATTTAGTTTACTCAGCATGAAATTGAGCTTAATTATGTAGCATGAGGCTGTATATTCTGCAATATTTACATTTTTGGTAAACTCATACAATGAATCCAAGCTCTGCAAGCTGAGATAACGTGCACTGCACTGATGCATTCACACAATTTCACTGTAAGCATGAGATAAAACAAAGTTCAGGAATATTCCTTTATCCCATTGTTTTGCAAATCTATGTACACTACAAACTGTATGATTGACTCGGTTCTGATATCGCTGTTTTACTAACCTGACAGCTTAGTGTTCTAAATAGGAAACCTTCAATTCTTTGCAAATATTAAAGATTCTAACTACCAGCAAGAAAAAGTCCTTACATTTAAAGAGCACCTGTCATTTCAGATCCATCATGGCAGCGCCTGTTAGCGGGCATCCACTCACCTGCTGCCGCCACGTCCCTCACCTTGTTGTGTCACTGCCGCATCACCAGCCGTCCCATTAAAGTGAATGGGACTGTCGGTGAGTCAACAGCGGGTCAGAGGAGGAGCTGCTGCAGGACAGAGATGACAGATGCTCTTTAAAAAATATGATTTAAATCAAGCCTTTTTACTAGTGATTTAAATCATGATTTAAATGGACTTGATTTAACCTCCCTAGCGGTTATCCCGAGTGTGGCTCGGGGTGAGTTTTCATTACCAAAAGCGGTAACCCTGAGCCACACCCAGGATCGCATCGCAGTATCCAGGTAAAATGACTTACCTTGTCCCCTTGATCCTGAGATGTCCCCCCGCTGTGCAGTGTTGCCAACCTCCCGCAGCGTTTTTTACTGGCAAATCATGGAAAATCTTACTGGCAGAGCACCTTTTTTACTGGCAACCTGAAAAATAACTGAACGCCTATTAAAAACTAAGACAATTGATATTTAAACACAACATGGAAACACTGACAATACCCATATCAAGTAGTTTGCCAGGTTTACACTTAAAAAGTCATCACAGCATGACAAATGATCAGACCCTGATATTTATAGACAGTTCTAAAAATCACTGATTTTTACAAATTGTCAGTAAATTTACTGGCGGTTGGCAACACTGCCGCTGTGTCCTCTGGTGGAATCTTCGCCCGATGCCTCTGGGCTCCGTTCCCTGCAAGCGTCACATCGCATGGGGGCGGAGCCCAGTGGTAAATCCAAAAAGTGAAACACACACAACACATACACTACACTGTAATCTTACAGATTACATTACTGTATGAAATCATTTCACATCCCTTTTGTCCCTAGTGGTTTGCCCAGAGCCCTGCATGCACTTTTATATTATAAATGTCATTCTTTCTGCCTGGAAACATGAGAATGTCCATGGCAACCAAAAAGCGTCCCTTTACATCAAAAGTGTTTTTTTTATCAGCTAGAAAACAGCGATAGTAAATAAGAATAATTTTCAGAATTGAGTGATACTGATTCATGGGGAAATTTATCATCAGAAACTGAAAGTGACGACAGCGACAATTCTGCAACTGAGCAAATTTCAGTATTTTTGGTTTGATTACATTATTGAATAAATGTATTATTATTATTATTTTTCATAATTATTTATAGTCATTTATATTATTATTATACAGGATTTATATAGCGCCAACAGTTTGCGCAGCGCTTTACAATATAAAGCGAGACATTACAGCAACAGTACAATTCAAAATAAGGGGGTTAGAGGAGCCCTGCTCCTGGGAGCTTACAATCTAAGAGGGAGGGGCTGGTGAAACAAAAGAACAAAAAGGTAGGGACTGTGAGGGATGAACTGATGAGGGGAGTAGAAGATTCCGTTGTTAGCTGGAGGCAGGATAGGCCTCCCTGAAGAGGTGAGTTTTCAAGGATCGCCTAAAAGTGGACAGAGTAGGAGCTAGGCGGACAGATTGGGGTAGAGAGTTCCAGAGGATGGGAGAGGCTCTAGAGAAGTCCTGGAGATGAGCATGAGAGGAGGAGACAAGGGAGCTTGAGAGCAGAAGGTCTTGGGAGGAGCGAAGAGGACTGTTTATTATAATTTGTTTTTCATATATATTATAGTTTATGATTTTGTTATTTCAAACTTTATCATACCGGGATGTCTACTAGACTCTTGTTTGGACAGATTTAAGTGAGTTATTCCTAAGAATTACAGGCCTACAATATAAAACGCCAAATTTCTATGCAAAATAATGTACCGCTTTTAGACACAAAAATCTGACATAATCATACCGCCAGGGAGGTTAAATCAACTCCACCCTGGAGGGCACTGTGTCTTGTGCGCCACAATACTGTTCTCTTTGGAGTGACCAAAGTTGTTCCATCCGTTGATCCCTGCTGAGCCGACGGATGATACTCTGTGCAGGGACGGACCTGTCAGAGCCCCCTCTCTCTTATATGGAGAATCAGATGAAAACGGACCATCTGTATGTTTTCATCCGATCCCATCCTCCAGAGGGATGGAAAATAGCGTTTCCATTTAGGTTTATTTAGCGGATTGGAGTAGAACAGATGTTAGCGGACAGGTCACTGCTGACATCCGTCGCTCCATAGAGGAGAGTGGAGCGTAGGGTTGCCACCTGTCCGGGATTCACCCGGACAGTTCGGGTCTGGAATCCTGCGTCCGGGTTTCAGACTGCCTGAAACCCGGACACATTACTCAGACTGGAATATGGCTTCCCAGCAGGGTTGCTAGCTGCAGTTGTCTCAGCTGAAAGACTGTTACATTGTCTTTTACACTGCCCAAAGCCAGCACTAACAATCCCCTCCCCAAACACACACACACAGACAGGAGAGGAGAGAGGGCTTGGTCTGCACCTCTTCCTCCCACCCCTACCCCTCTGTGTCTGCCCACAATCCAATCCCCAATGCTGTGCCTCAGAAAAGGAAAGTGGGGGCCTGAAATTTGAAGTCTAGCAGCCTCGGATACATCTGGATTGTGTGTACACTAAGGTAAATCAGGGTTCTCAGAGCACCCCTTACATCAGAGTTCCCCTTTACACCAGAGGCCACAGTGTTCCCCCTTACATCAGAGCCCTCTCCGTACATCCAAGTTCTCAGATTTCACCCTTAAATCAGGGTTCCCAGAGCACCCTTTATGTTAGAGTCCCCAGAGTTCTCCCTTACATCAGAGTCTGCAGAGTTCCCCCTTACAGTGAAAGGGAACTCTGCAGACACAGATGTAAAAGGGGAACTCCGTGAGTTCAGATTTAAAATGGGAACTTTGCGGGGGAATCTTCTTATTAATTTCATATAATTAGAAATGTTATTTAATAGCAAAAAATATATGTATAGTTTATACTATTAAAAAAAAAATTGCTGTGCGCTGCTTAAGAGCCGGTTCAGGGCAAAGCAAGTTACCCCGCTCAAGGCGACCTCAGCGCGGCTTACAAGGAGACTTCTATCCATAGAAGTCAATGCAAGTCGTGCTGAGGTGGCCCCGAAAGTAGTGCAGGAACCTTTTTCTAAGTTGGAGCGACCTGAGTCGCTCCTATTGGAACAATTCCATTGCACTGCATAGAGACAACTTGTCAGGCGACTCAAGTCACCTCAGTGTGAAGAAAAGGTGGGAACCCTAAGAGCGTCCATTCAAGTCTGACAGACGGACATGAACAGTCCATACCCGTGAAAGGTGCCTAAAGCAAAAAAAAAAATGACTGTGCACCGCTAAAGCGTTCAGATTTGGCTTGAAGAAAAAGTAGCAACCAGGGGAGGGCTGGCAGCCTTAGGCCTGGGGGGCATGTCCAGTCAAGTGGCCCATTGAACCACTGAATCAGCTCACTAACCATGCCCACCTGGTTTTATAACGGATATTGATGTTAAGAAGCAAGACAAATATGATACAATGTGGTAACATCATTTAATGTTAATAGCAACAAAGGAGCTTTAACAAAAATAATGCATCAATGCAGCCTCACCACCCACCAACGCAGCCTCACCAGTGCCCATCAATGCAGGCTCACCGCCCACGAATGCAGCCTCACCAGTGCCCATCAATGCAGCCTCACCACCCACCAATGCAGCCTCACCAGTGTCCATCAATGCAGGCTCACCGCCCACTAATGCAGCCTCACCAGTGTCCATCAATGCAGCCTCACCACCCACCAATGCAACCTCACCAGTGCCCATCAATGCATGCTCACCAGTGCCCACCAATGCAGCCTCACCAGTGTCCATCAATGCAGGCTCACCGCCCACGAATGCAGCCTCACCAGTGCCCATCAATGCATGCTCACCACCCACCAATGCAGCCTCACCAGTGCCCACCAATGCAGCCTCGCCAGTGCCCCCCCCCCCCCTTTGCCTGGCCCCTACTTCCTTCCTCCACAAGAAGAAAAAAGTGAGCGGCAGCGGTCTTCAACCATTTTGAATGTAAGTTAGGGTGGCCTGGGGGGCAATTGCCACCCTGCCACCTGGCCCAGCCCTCCCCTGGTGGCAACCCTAGCTGGCCTGGGCAGGAAAAGGGTGGAACGCCCAGTAAGCAAATCTTCAGGCCCAAAACATGCATTTGTAACATATGTCCAAAAGCAGAAAACACGGATCAGGGAGAATGATAAAAATAAATACACTCAGCAGCACTCCGGCTTTTCAGACCTTCCGGGCACGCGCACTGTATTCCCAGCCGGGGGCGCGCACTTCCTAGGCTCTTCGCAGTCTCCCAGTCACGTGAGAGTACAGTCCCTCGTGCACGCGCATTTCAGTCGCGATTAGCAGCGCGCAAGGCAAAGAGGCCGTAGACATGAGCAGCTCGTCAGCCGTGACCGCCCCTAGCTCGGTAAGTGACCTGTGGGTGAGGGGTTATATAATGGAGCGACGGGCACACCCAGGGGTAGCTGGCACGGGCCTTAGTGCAGGGGGTGAGAATCATGGAGGGTGCTGCCTTGTTTTTCGCCTCTAGTTGCGGTGACCGTGGATGTTGTGAGGCCTGGTGAGAGCAGTGCCCGTGTGTGCGCAACTTCTGGGTGTGTGTGAGAGAAGGCAGCCCGGGCACCCCCCACACACATAAACACCGTGCTGGGAAATAGGCCTTCTTCTATGTGTTGTTCGGGGGAGTGGGATCCAGGGGACACGCTGCCATACACATGACGACGTCTTCTCATGTCCCCATGATGTGAGCATAGGCACATATGTGCATGGCTCTGCCGCCTATGGCCCTTTTCCTGCATTGGGAACATTCTATACATGACCTCGTGTCATTCAAGGAGGTAAACACAAGCAGTGCCTTAGTGCACTCCACCCCACTCACCCACACACGTCTTCTCAAACACATGGCACTGTGCATTTACTAAAAGGCAAATAGACTCTGCACACTGTGCAATTGCACTCATTTTCCTCCACGCACACTGGCCTTTAACCACTTCAGCCCTGCAAGGATTTACCCCCCTCCCGACCAGGCCATTTTTTACGATCCGACACTGCGTCGCCTTAACTGGCAATTGTGTGGTGGTGTGACATTGTACCCAAACAAAATCGAGCTCCCCCCCCCCACAAATAGAGCTTTCTTTTGGTGGTATTTGATCACCTCTGCGTTTTATTTTTATTTTTTGCGCTATAAACAAACTGACAATTTTGAAAACAAAAAAACAAAACTTTTTTTTACTTTTTGATATAATACATATCCAAAAAATAAATAATAAAATATTATACAGGATTTATATAGCGCCAACAGTTTGCGCAGTGCTTTACAGTATGAGGGCAGACAGTTACAATACAATACAATACAGGAGGAATGGGAGGGCCAACAAATGTATTCATCAGTTTAGGCCGATATATATTGTACATATTTTTGGTAAAAAAAAAAAAAAAAAATCGCAATATTGATTGGTTTTCACAAAAGTTATCGCGTCTACAAATTATGGGATAGATTTAGGGACTTTTATATTTTTTAAATTGTTTTTACTGGTAATGATGGTGAGCTGTGATTTTTAGCGGGACAGCGACATTGCGGTGGGCAAATCTGACCCCAAATGACTCTTTTTGGGGACCAGTGACATTATTACATTGATCAGTGCTGTAAAAATGGAGTGATTATTATTATTATACAGGATTTATATAGCGCCGACAGTTTGCGCAGCGCTTTACAATATTAGGGCAGACAGTACACTTACAATACAATTCAGGAATCAGAGTGATCAATGTTTAAATGACACTGGCAGGGAAGGGGTTAACACTAGGGGGCGATCAAGGGGTTAACTGTGTTCCCTAGGTGTGTTCTAACTGTAGGGGGACTGGGCTGCCAAAGACATGACAGAGATCACTGTTCCCGATCACTGGGAACAGTAGATCTCTGACATGTCCGCTGTCAGAGTGGGGATCCGTCTTGCTTAGATCCCCGTTCTGCCTCTGTACAAAGCAATTATGGGTCACCGGTGGACATCGTCTGCACGACCCGCGGGCACGCCTCCGCAGTGTGCACGTGACGCCCACAATCGTGCATGTGCAAGCTGCCGTACAGCTACGGCTATTCATGCAGGAGAGCCAACCTTGTCGGGCTTGGTTAAAATAATAGTAACCAATTAACCTCTGGAAGATTTACCCCCCCCCCTTCTTAGAACGAAGCCCTGCAGCAGCGCCCACACACCGCTTACACGGCCGACATCTTTACCCGAGTTTCTTCCGGGTTCTCGGGCTTCGGCACTGTGAGAGCTGCGATGAAGTCACTCCTGCCCTGGTGCCACTGGTCACGGCATGGGCCCTGAAGAAACAGCATGAGTGGGCCGGCCGTTCCTTCAGTGCGCATGCGTCGATGACATCAGCGGCAGCATATATAGTAAATATCTCCTAAACGGTGCATGTTTAGGAGATATTTACAGTACCTATAGTAGAGCTGCATGATTCTGGCCAAAATGAGAATCACAATTTTTTTGCTGATCACCATTCTCTCAAGATTCTCGCAACGTAACATCTTACATATACAAAAAAATTGGGCTAACAGCACTATTTATTTTTTTGAAAGTGTTATTTTTCCCCCCCAAAAAAATACTGGATTTTTACTAATAAGTAGCAAATGTCAGAAAAGATTGTCTTTATATGGTTAAACTAAACTCTTCTATAAACTGTGGAGTCCATTCCTTTGAAGTAGTTACATTGTATCTTTTTTGCTTCTTTTATCAGCAATGATCTCAGACTTGGCTCTCTGCCCAGATAGGAGAGACTCAAGTCACTCAGACTTAGAAAAAGGTTCCTGGGGAGACTTCAGGCGACTTGCATTGACTTCTATTACAGTGAACTTGCGCTGAGTCGCCCCGCAAGTCGGACTCCATTAACTGCACTGAAAATCGCAGTAATGCATGATCTAGATCGCAGGGGGGGGGCCTTGAATCGAGATCGCAATTTTATTACGATTAATCGTGCAGCTCTAACCTATAGGTAAGCTTTATGATGGGCTTACCTGTAGGGGTTGCAATGGCAACCGGGCCCCATGCTCAAGGGGGCCCATGTTCCTCCCTTGTACACCTGGATAGGAGGGATGGTGGGGGTGGCATTTAGAGGAACTATTCCCCATTTTCCTCTATCCAGTTTACTCGTCTTCTGCTGTTCCCAGGGTCCCTGTGTGCTTCCCTGGTTTTGCACTGAACAGCCCCAATCCTCCTCTTCACAGATCCCTTCCGGTGCACCTGTCACCTCTCTCCTGCCAAGTGCCCCCCCATAGAAAGCAGCTTGCAAAGGTACACCCAAGCAGGCTTGCTCCCAAAGCGCTGCTCTGCGTGTCCATTCACACATGGAGCCGCTTCTTGGCCCCACCCCCACTCTCTTCTTATTGGCTCACTGGCTGTGTTTCTGCCAATGAGGAGACAGAGTTCCCAGAGAGCCAAGGCTCTTGTGCATATCGCTGGATTTTGCTCAAGCTCAGGTAAGTATTGGGGGGGGCAGCTGCTGCACAGAGGTTTTTTACCTACATGCATGAAGGTACAAAACCTTGGGGCTTTAGGCTCCATGAACACTAACGTTTGTTTAAAGGGATGCACCAATATATCAGCCGCTGAAAATTATGGGACCAAAATAGGGTTAGCGGCATTTTGCCAACAGGAACAAAAAACAAGGTGCCGATAATGGCATGCCCTTTCCCATTGACTTCAATGCAAAAACACTCCCTATTGACTACAATGCAAAACAGTGTCCAATTGACTTCGGTGCAAAATCGCCCCCTGTTGACTTCAATGCAAAATCGCCCCCTGTTGACTTCAATGCAAAATCGCCCCCCGTTGACTTCAATGCAAAATTGCCCCCAGTTGACTTCAATGCAAAATTGCCCCCAGTTGACTTCAATGCAAAATTGCCCCCAGTTGACTTCAATGCAAAATTGCCCCCAGTTGACTTCAATGCAAAATTGCCCCCAGTTGACTTCAATGCAAA
>BLSH010009254.1:172790-202794 GCA_018402905.1 Glandirana rugosa | reverse complement strand
GAATTTCAAAGTGGAAGGAGATCTAAAAGCATATTCCAATGTAATGGCTCGATGACACTCTTCACTTGCAGGAAAAGAAAGAGAATGAACAGTTACAGTTCCCCATTTAAACTATACTGCACAAATGGAAACTGGATTATAGGTTTTTGTGAAAAGCTCTCTAAAATTGCATACTAAGATTTGAATTTGACAGCTGATGTTTTTAAGCCAGGTATTACTTTGTAGACAAAGACAGATGCTCTTCACTAGTTTATTCATAATATGTAAATCCATGAATAGGAGTCAATCACGCCACATGTAGCACTATGAAATCTCATCCCACCATCAACATTTGAGTGGGTCTTCTTGCCAAATAATCTTTTATATGTTAAAATGTTAATTCTCCCTTCTTTTCTCTTGGTGCACTTGGCAAAAGAAGCATGTTAAAATGGACCGTGTTCTAGCATGACAAATGTTTAGATAATGTCATATAACGTAAGGGGTTTAAATGTTGCAGGAATACATCATCAGTTTCTAAGGGAATTGAGACAAACAAATGATTCCCTCATTTTTGTATAGGAGATGCATTTTACCTATGATTCAGCCACTGACTAGCAATCTACCATCTATCCTAGTTGGTATCACAGCCTCTCTGACACTAAGAGGGCTAAAGGGGTATCTATTGGAATACATAGAGACGTTCAGTTCACTTTGGACAGTAAACTAAGATACCCATGGAAGATACCTCTTTCTTTGAGGTAAGCTTGATAATATTCAATGCACTTTAGCAAATGTTTATTGTCGAATGTGAACCAGGCATCTTTTCTAATACAAGCGTTAGCTAAGCTGAAGGAGTTTGCTATAAGCTTAACCATTTTGGCAGGGGATATAAACTTACCATTGGACCCCTTGCTCAACACCTTGTTGGGGCGCTCAGGAATATCATATAAAAGCATTGCTAAAGTCAGAAAGAGTTTACACTCTGCACAAATGTTTGGCACCTGGGGAATTGCAAACCCTAAGGAGAGGCATTATTCATATTACTCTAGTATTCATGACTCCTATACAAGGGTTGATCATATATTTATTGATCATTTTCACCTTCCAATGTTACTTTCCACTTCTATAGGAACAAGAACTCTCTCCAACCATGTGCCTGTCCTTGCATGTTGTTACCTGTAAGTATAACACAATTATGCTTTGCTTTCAGATCCAGAGGATCTGGCTGACTTATCTTCTTCCTTGGCTCAATATTTTCTCAACAATGCCTCATAAAGCGTGTATGCGGGGGAGATTGAGCTAGGAGCTAGAAAAAAGAAAATGCAGCAGCAGAGATTGTCTGATTTGCTTAGACAGGTGGCGGTTCTGGAGAGAGCAAATAAAATGTTGGTTCAAACACAATTAACACAAAAGAGAGAGGAGATAAAGGCAGCTTAAAATTTAGAATATAAAAAATCAATGCAATTTGCTTCCCAAAAAATATATGAATGGGGTGACAAACCAGGCAAAATGTTGGCGTACTCCCTTAAAGAAAAAAAATCAGCTGATTTTATCACAAAGATTAGGACTGAATCAGGGGAGGTAGCATATTCGCCCCGCACATTGCACAGGTATTCTGCAATTTTTATGCGGACCTTAACAATGTGAGGGGAAGGTTGGCTGATTTAACCCTGGAGGATAAACAAGCAAACTAGAACTATAAAATATTTAAAACAATAAAACCTACCTAGACTATCCGAAGAAGCTCTGACTGCCCTTGAGAGGAATTTCACAGAAGAAGAGTTCCATAAAGCTCTGCCCTCTACATCTATAGGGAAGGCATCTGGACCAGATGTGTATACCAACCTGTACTATAAAAAGCTTAAAGAAATCCTCATCCTGCAGTTAACATCCTACGCTATTCAATAAGGGGTACAGGGGACTTTAGACAAGAGACCCTTAAGGCTTACATAGAGGTATTGAAACCCAGAAAGGATTGAATGCATTGCAAGAATTATCGCCCGATCTCTTTGTTAAATATGGATATTAAATTATATGCGGAAATATTAGCCAACAGACTTTACCCACTGTTATCAAAATGGATAGATCCTGATCAAATTGGGCTTTGTCCCAGGCCGCGAGGCCAGAGACAACTCGCTTTGTACCTTTTTGATTGTTTCCTATGTCTGGGATTGTTCCCAGTGCACCCTGTTATTGTCCCTAGATGCTGAAAAAACATTTGATAGGGTGGACTGGGAATTCTTAATGCTGACCCTGGATGCACTGGGAATTGGTCCTAGGATGCTTGGAAGAATAAAAGCACTTTACGACCAACCCACCATATCCATTCATATTATATAATGGGACTCGTCAAGGGTGCCCCCTATCCCCATTACTTTTTGTCATGTTCTTAGAACCCCTTCTACAAACAATTAGAGCATCCTCGGATATTCATGGGGTAAAAATTAAAGAAAGGAACACAAATTAGCCGCTTATGACATTTTGTTTTTTATACCGCAACCCAGAATCTCCTTGCCTAATTTGATGGCCGCTTTTCAAGCCTTTCAAGAGCTATCAAATTATAAAATCAATATGTCCAAGTTTGAAATTCTAAACATTACTATTCCTGTCAACTAAACTACAAAACTTAAAACAGCCTTTCCTTTTCAATGGCAGTCATCTAGTCTAAAATATTTGGGAGTTAACTTGAATGCTCATATGTTGGACCTTTTTTGACAAAATTATCTTCCTTTGCTAAATACTATTAAGATAGATCTGAATAGATGGTCAGCAGAGTGGCATTCCTGGCTGGTTAAAGTAAACATCACTAAGATGGATATACTGCCACGCGTTCTGTTTTTCTTTGAGATGATTCCATTGGGGATCCCTATAGGATTTTTTCTACCTTCCAATCAATTATTTTGCATTATATCTGGAAGGGCAAGCGGGCGAGAATCTCTCATGAGGTTTTGTATAGATTAAAGCAATTGGGAGGATTAGCATTGCCTAATTTCAAACTATATTACTATACAGTAGTATTAAAGAGAATTGCAGAATGGAAACAAATGGGAGACAAAAAGATATGGGTACAAATAGAATCAGCTCTGGCAGACAAGGATTTGTCGGTGGTTCCATGGCTCCCATGTAAATACAGGGAGTTGCCACTTTCTTTGTCCCCTCTGACTAGGTCCACATTATCCATTTGGGAACCGTTAAACTCTTGATATGGTTGTAAATATAACTCTCCATTAATGCCACTCCTGGGTCATAGTTACTTCTTGCCAGGATTATCAGACAAGGGATTCAGGCTTTGGTTTGTCGAGACCAATCCTCAACTGTACCAAATCATTGAGAAAAATAGATTAAAATCTTTTCAAACTCTCTGTGGCAACACTGGGTCTAGTAAGATGGATCAATGGAGATATACGCAACTCTCTAATTTTGTGTATAATCTCCCACAATCGATCCGTCCACTGTCTGAAATAAACCAGATTGAAAGGGTACTATGCTTGGAAGCTCACCCTCCACACTGTATCTCAGCATTCTATAAAGCCCTTATGGCGCTTCTGAGCATTGGATACCCAGACTATATAGCTAAATGGGAAAAAGACTTGCATAGACGCATAACTGATGAACAAAAAGATACAATCCTGCAATTAGCATATGTATCCTCCATTTCCTCCAAGACAGTGGATTAAATTACAAACTTCTTATATGCTGGTATTATACTCCAAATAAATAACATGCAATTTCACAAGCAGTGTCACCCCTGTGTTGGAGGAAATGTAGCGGTATAACAACACATGGACATATTTGGTGGGACTGCCCATTCATTCAGGAGTATTGGAAAAAGGTAATTAAAATAATTTCAATAATTCAGAAAGGGGAAATGAAGTTTGACCCCTGGGTTATATTGTTTCACTGTTCAGCAGTATCAGTGAATAAACATAGGAACTCAGTAATCCCGCACCTACTGAATGCGGCAAAATCTTCGGTCCTTCTGTATTGGAGACAACATATTGTACCATCTATAGCTCAATGGCTATTAAAAGTAGACGAAATATACTTGATGGAGGAGTTAACCAGCATAGCTAGAGACAGTACAGTGAAACATCTAAAAATTTGGGCAGGTTGGTGTAAATTTAAATTAACTGAAATGCGTGTCAATACAATAAGAGATACAATGGGGCATTGAGACGCCCACTGATATTTTTGTAAGAAAAGAAGTGGGTTTCAGAGTAAACGCTTAACGGACAGATTTGATTAAAATAATGCACATGTGCGCACCTTCCCCCTCCCCCTTCTTTATTTTTCTCTCTCTCTTCTCTTTTTCTTTTTTCCTTCTTCACGTCATCTCTTTTCTAATGTATAGAAATAGTATATCCTAGAAGATGTTAATAGAATGTAATTCCCAATAGTAAACACAGTTTGTAAAAATATATGTCTTTTTGAGATGTGCAATAAAAACTTATTAAAACTGAATGTTAATTCTATGCTTGAATGCTCATATTCTCATTTTAGTTGTAGCCCGTTTGTCTTGAGACATGCTAAGATACCTTCTATTTATTTATTTTTCATATGTATAGAGCACCTACCCATTATAAAAAGTTATTTATAGAGCACATAGAGCCATGTACAGTACTACCTGCCTTCTAAAGGAAGAGTCTATTGTCTCAGCTACACTTACTCAACCTGGGAGCAATCTAAAAGGAAATCAATCTCATGCGGGTACTAATCTTAGTGAGATCCAAACCCAAGACCATAAAACACAAGGCAACCATGCTAGCTACTTAACCTGCATACTGTCTATCTATTCACTGAAAGTCATACTCCAGGCAAACAGCTGAATACACAGATGAAATGGGAGATGTATCTTGCCAAAAGAGTTGCACTTTGGTCAAATGAGTTCTGAGGTTTACACAGTTCTTACACACAGCACAGCCTTGACTGACAGGGCAGAAGACGTTTTCTTTTCTAAATAGTGATAATGTAATACCACTAGGTCTCGTTCTACCATCACCCTATGACCGGAAATTAAAGGAAAAGCAGCACACCGATGAGCTGATCACTATTACTCTGTTTTCACCTCCTATCTTCATGTTCCTTGTTAACACATTACCATTAAAACACAACTGATTGACTCCTTGTGATTCTTCTCAAGTATGAGTGTTGTTGTATAGGGCATTGTAAGAAGCTGATACAAAGTCATATCCTGGTACTTACATGGCTTTTATTAAAATATACAGTACATTTAGAATATATTACTGAATACAAAGCTACATTAATCTGTGTCCTTTATACCTTCCTGGAGTTCCACTTTAAATCCAGAATGTCCTCCCATCTAGGAGCATTGTTCATTGCTAAATGATATCTAATGTGTGTATTCAACTGTTGTTTTCACCAACCTATTTACCTTTAAAATTGGTTTTGTCATTGGTATTACACAGTAAGTATTAGTAGCAGCAGCTAATTATCACCTATCATTATTGTGGTTATGTTTTCTGCAGCAAAAATAAAGTATTTCTTCTATGTACCTGTCACGCACCTGATGGTGGAGTCTGTCTTGTGCAGGAAGCAACCACTCTTACGACCCTGGTTCGAGAACCCCTGATAGAGCAGACAGAGGGTTCCAGAGCACAGAGGGGCATGAGGGCTGGACTGGAACACTGGTGGCAAGATAGGTCCGTCAGAGGCTCGTGCAGGTGTAGATTAGTGAGGCAGGCTGAGGTCAGCAACTGGCTGGCAAGCGGTACAGAAGGATCAGACAGAAGGGTCGTCTGGTGCAGGCAGGGTCGTTAACGAGCAGGCAGCGAGTTACAAAGGGATCAGGCAGAAGAATGGTCGTGGGCAAGCTGGGGGTCGGTGCAGGCGGAAGTCAATCAAAGGTCAAACAAGCCGGGTATCAGGAATAGGTCAGGATACAGATTCAAAGGATAGGTAGCTCTCCAGATACACTCCAACGCTGTAGAACGGACAGCACTTGCTGACAGAAACAGGAAGTTTAAATAGAGCTGTTCATCCAGGAAATAGAGGAAACCACAACCAAATGCAATTAACCCTCAGCACAGTCTTTTTCTAACAGTACCATTATTTCTATCAACAGAATTTTCTGTGTTTTATCCAAGCACATAAAAAGCACATTAAGAAACTTCAAATGTGTGGTTGACGAAACACATTGAGATGAGAGTCTACCTTCTTGTTTGGAATATGTGTATATTTCTTACCTTAATTCAGAACTTACAAATCTTTAGTATTTCTGTTTCAGAAAAATTAAAGGCGATGTTGACAAAACATTTTATAAAGCTTGGATAAACTCAGGAAGATCAAAGTTACCTATTAGGGTTGTATTGCTGTTTGTGTCCTTATTGGGTAGGTTTTCCTATCATGACATGAATTGATTGGATGCTTCCACTAATGACACAGACACTACACATTAATCTTACAGTACAAAAGAATTAGAACTGGACAAAATGTTTAGCACTCTTGCCATTGTGATACTGGCACCCCCATTTCTTATTAGGGCAAGAATTGAGGGCTTGTTCACACACAGTGCAATAGCCTGTATTTTCACACACTGTATCAATGCAGGTCACTACTAGGACACATGGAAAAACATATTTTCTATGTTTCTAGTTCACACTGAAATGCAGATGAGAGAAGCAGTGAGCTGCAGTAAATGCAGACATGTATAATTTTACTGCAGCACACTGGAAGAAACCACATGGCACCACATCATAGTGCACTTCTGAACTGACAGCAGACTGCATGCTAAAAATAAGCATTTTGGCTTATCGTGCTGTGTGAATGAGCACTGAGGGAAATTCTCCTCAAAGGGGTCACAACCAGAAAAAATATTCTATTAAATGTATCTTTGTAGCAGAACACCCCATATTATAATGTTTACCCCTTTTATCCATAGGGCAACAAAGTCTGCTATTATTAAGTAATTCTGCACACAATCCCCCTCTCTGACCATCTACCAAGAAGACAGGAATATTAAACAGAAGATTTTGACAATAATTCACTCAATGTCCTCAGATTACTCCAATAAATGATCAGGCTATATATTTAGAAAAACACATACAATTATGTTTACTTTCTATATGTTATCCAACTGTTGGCCATTATGTAATGAACATATGCAAAGCAACAATACTCTAGTGGGCTCTTTGTCTTTTTTAACTAGGTCTTTGAATGATGTTTTGTCTTGTAACAGAGTCATTGGTAGAAGATGTAAGTGATACTAAAATTGCCACACTTAGCTTTTAGTTAGCAAAAGGATTGGGTTATATTTTAAACAATGAGATTAAAACCATTTTGCAAAATAAAAGATTAATAAAAGATCATTATGTGCTAATAATTGTATGAGGAATTATGAATTATTTTTGGAAGAAATACTAATTGTTTAAGCTACTATTTTCACATTTAAAGGTAGCAAGTTGTGCATCAAATTTGCAAATAGTATAACATTTTTATACAAAGTTTGTTTTATAATACGTGTATGCTCTGCGTTTCTTCTTTCTGAATTTACTGCATACTATATCCTAAACAAATAAACATAATGTTAGAAAAAAAGTTGTATTTTTTGGACTGGATCTCATGAAGAGTATATATTGTAAGATACATATCATTATTGGAAGATGCATTTTAAGGCAATACTGTATGTACAGTATTTGCCTTTGTGAAAGTTGGGCATGTGTGTTAAAGTAGAACTCCAGTGATAAAAAATGAGTAGCCTTTAAAGGATAAAATAACAAAACCAGCATGAGTTTTACTAATTGCAGAGCTTCAGCCCCAAGAAAGCAGGGGACATGTCAGACCGCTGCAGGGAGACTGATGCTTCAATTTAGAGAGCAGCAGCCCTTCTCTGCAGCATACTGTACGTACACAAAAACTCCTTTAAAATAACAGTATGTTAATACTACCTGAGACTCAGTTATTATTACAGGGCAGGAGGCCCTAGGCTAAACCAAGAAACAGCTTTAAAAAATAATTAATTTCATGTATATAGAATGTTTATATATGTACTGAAAGTTATAATTTCCAATTAGTGTGCCCCAATACAGTGTTATTGAGTAGTGCAATCACTATTTCTTTCCATTACAGAACATGCTATAGTTAGAACACAAACACAGAAAAATACTATTTTTCTTGAGTTTTTAACAAGTTAGATCTAGAAAATATTTTCTTATGTTGCTTTTGAGCCCAAGATAACAAAGATTCCACTGAATTAACCTTTTACTCTCGTAGCAAAGGCCTCAAGCAAAAACCAGCATGTTTGAAACATCAACAGTAGAGTTGAGCGAACCCGAACTGTAAAGTCCAGGTTCGTACAGGACTTTAGGGTGTCCGTGTCCTGAACCCGAACCCTGACATTTGAGAAAAAGTCTGGGTTTTGTATTTTTTCGTGCCTGTTGAATAGCTGCAGGGCAGCCAATCAACAAGCGTTTCACTCGTTTGCCCTTAGAAGCCATCACAGCCATGCCTACTAATGGCATGGCTGTGATTGGCCAGTGCATCATGTGACCCAGCCTCTATATAAGCTGGAGTCACGTAGTGCTGCATGCCACATCATCTCATACTAGTGTAGGGAGAGGATGCTGCTGCTGCTGTAAGGGACAGATTCGTTTTAGAAAATCATCTCATACTAGTGTAGGGAGAGGATGCTGCTGCTGCTGCTGCTGCTGCTGCTGTGAGGGACAGATTAGCCTTAGAAAATCTGTTAAAAACAGCGATTTATTGGTGGGTGGGTGGGTGCTAGAGGAGATCTTTGTTTGCTAGAGTACATTTTGTTTGCTAAGCAAAGTGCTTCATATAAAACCTAAGCATGAGTAATTGAGACAATTGGGAAATGGGGAACGGGAAGGGTGAGTGGAGATGGGAAATGTAGGGGGAGTGGGATTATGACGGTGCTATAGAGGAATAGAACAACTAGAGTTATCTAAAAAACATCTTTTATTTTGTACTCAAGAGTAAAATGGTACAATGGAACCAGTGAAACAGTAAAATTCAAAAGTACATAAATCATATTTGAACACCAAAAATTTAAAAAATTACAGACGTTTACATGAGGATGAGATAAAGGTTTGATTGTAACAATAATGGCTGTATATTGGCATCCAGCATGTTTTGCCTAAACAAGGCTTCCTCCGGGACTTTAACAAGCCAGGTGCTAGAGATCTAATATCCATATGAAAACAAATAAAGGAATATAAGGATCATAAACATAAAAATACACACATTTAAATAACCAAAAATGAAAAAGAGAAGATGTATATGGTTAAACCCCAACTGGAAGGATGGAACATGGGGATATTCACCTCTCCTTACACAGATTCCCGCCACGACCTGGACCGCAAACACTCCGCCCATGTACTGCGTGTCACACCAGGGAGGGAGACACTGCGCATCCATACAATGTCCCAATAAACACCAGCTAATATAAAAATATAAATATAAATCAGATAAACCTAATAAAATCAAAATAATAGACCAACTAGTCAAGTAATAGACTAAGTTAATCACTTACAGATGATAACCTGATGGGATAAGATACAAGCTGGAGGGCGTGGGAAAAATCTTCCTCAGTTAGATGTAAGCATATAAGCTGATAATATGTAATAAATCTATAAATACAGGGTGGGCAATTTATATGGATACACCTTAATAAAATGGGAATGGTTGGTGATATTAACTTCCTGTTTGTGGCACATTAGTATATGTGAGGGGGGAAACTTTTCAAGATGGGTGGTGACCATGGTGGCCATTTTGAAGTCGGCCATTAAGGTGTATCCATATAAATGGCCCACCCTGTATAATAAAATAAATATAACATATATGAAAGTAATTCAATGATAGAAAAATCTATTGAAAAATATATATGAATAGGGATGTAATGCACATATGCTGCATATATGGCAATGTAGTGGCCACAATGCATATGCATATGCTGAACAGTTGGTCTAATAATGATAAGGATCTAGAAAGCAATACAACATACGGCCATAAACAGAGCCTAAAGGGAGCTGTACATAGAAACAACATGCCAAAATATGCCAGATATGGGGGAGAAAGCTCCCCTTGATTAGATAAGGATTAAATAAAACAAAGCTAAGAAAAAGCCAAGCTAGCGATTGATGGTAAAAGACAAATAAATACCTCTCACATATAACCAGGCAGGCGAGCCCTCAAGAGACTAGAGAGGACTTGAAATGTTTCCGATTTATAGGGACATTGCTCGCACCCGGCGTGTCACGTCACTGGGGCACGCTCGGACAAACCATATGCCACTGCGTACGGGCTGTCCAGACATCACACGGCCTTGTACTACAATACCCAAGGTTCCAAGCGCATGGGCGCATGTGCGGTAGAAAACCGCACATTGAAGCATAAGTAGCAAGAGGCAGCCAAGGGGTGGAGCCAACAGGCAGAGACATCCAAGCAAAACGCGGAGAGGAGCATAGGAGGCACTGCAAGAACTCACAGTGCCCATCCGTGCGGACACGCAAGTGTCCCCAACACCCCAGATGCCACAGCAGGGGCCAAAAGCATGTAACGACCAGGGCCAGCGAAAGAGAAAACCTGGGCCAAAAGAGGGCACCCCCAAGCATGCGTGGTCAGCGTCAGAGAAAACCGCACACATCTTATGAAACAAATACAAAATATACATTCTACTATACATGAGAAAATAAATAGCATATCCTGTCATAATACAATCTATATTGCTGATAATCTAAACACAAAAAAATTAAAAAAAATTAAAAAAAAAGGAAAACAAAAAAGGGAAAAAACACAACTTATAATAATGATAAATAAATACTAACATCTCTGGCTCTATAGGATAGACAGATAGCCATGGCTGAGAGATGGAATAGGAAGGGAGGGAGAGGGGAAAGGGGAAGAGAGGGGAAAAGGGAAAGGGGAAAAGACTCACATTTAGGACAAGAAAACAGGAAAATCATTGTTATAGAAAAGATCAAAAACTTAGATTTTCATTTAATCCTGGATATTTATTGGCACCTAGAGCATGTATCCAACGCGCCTCCAGCCGGAGGAGCGTGTTATCAACACTCCTCCCCCGGTGGCCTGGGGGCACATGCTCCAGGGCCGCAAACCTTATAACATTAGAATCAAAATTGTGGCATTTAGCCACATGAAAATTAAGCGCTGTGGTAGTCAGTTTTTTAGTGATAGGTAGCATATGGTCTTTTACACGTTTAAAGAAAGGCCGTTTAGTCTTACCCACATAATACGCTCCAAAGGAGCAGAGGGCTAGGTAAATGACTCCAATCATCTGACATGTCACCTTGTATCTAATTCTGTGTGTTTGGCCATTAAGCAATCAAATTGCACAGGTATTAATCATGTAAGGGCAATATTGGCATCTGCCACATGGAAATGTACTCCAAGTTTCAGGATTGAGAAAGCTGGGGACACTTAAATGGCTTCTTACCAATCGATCCTTCAGGGATCATGCACGTTTAAAAGTGATCTGAGGATGGGGTTCCAAATGTTTGGCAACTAATTGGTCAGATAACAAAAGTGGCCAAAACTTCATCAGAATATTCCTAAATTGTTGATGTTGATTAGAATATTGAGTAATCACCCTAACTGATTCAAAACTCTTTTTAGGTTTATTAGAAAAAATAAGGGAGTGTCTATCTTGACAACGGGCCTTCCGATATGCCCTCTTAAGGCATGATCGACTATAGCCACATTTTCGTAGGCGGCTAAATAAGTCATTAGCTGCTTGTTGGAAATCAACATCAGAAGAACAGTTACGTTTTAATCTTAAATACTGGCTATATGGTATGCTGTTGATGAGTGGTTTAGGGTGGAAACTCCCTGCACACAATATGGTGTTCCCAGCCATGGGTTTTCTATATAGCGTATAGCCCAAAGTGCCCTCAGGGTCAAGGTAAATCTCAATGTCCAAAAATGTGATTCTGTGTTGACTACAATTTAAAGTAAACTTCAAATTGTAGTCATTAACAGAAATGTATTCAATAAATGTAGTAAGTTCATCTCTAGTACCTGTCCAAAAAAATAATACATCATCTATATACCTATGCCAAGAGATGATGTGATCAAGCAACTGTGAGATACGTTCATCAAAAAACAATTCTTTCTCCCACCCCCCAGGTACAGGTTAGCGCAGGTGGAAGCACAACGTGTGCCCATCGCCACACCCTGCACCTGGAGGAAGTGGGAGGAATCGAACATAAAGATGTTGCATGTGAGTATATAATTCAAAAGACTAATAACAAAGTCATTGTAAGTTGCCGCAGATGGGCCTCTATCTTTCAGACATTTAAAGATCACTTCAATCCCTTTCGAATGGGGTATAAAATTCTATAAACTCTCAATATCAAGGGCCACCAACCAAACATCTTTTGGTAAATGAAGTCCCGCAATCATGCGGTGTAAATCAATCGTGTCCTTGACATGAGAAGGGAGGGAAGTCACGTGCGGTTGTAGGTATGAATCAACTAATTTACTAGCATTTTCTGCTATACTACCACAACCTGAAATAATAGGTCTACCAGGGGGGACACCAGTGATTTATGGACCTTTGGCAAGGCGTAAAAGGTAGGAATAATAGGATTCTTGTTGTCCAGAAGGAACCAAGTATTCTTGTCGATAATGCCCCTGTGGTAGGCACCAAAGACAAGACTATGATAGGACTCAAGGATGTTGTTGACTACAGATTTGGTGATGGGTCTGTACCATTCTTTATTGGAGAGAAGGTCATTGCACATGGAAATATATTGCCCAAGGTCCATAACCACCAAGTTACCCCCCTTATCCGCTGGTTTAATTACAATCTCATGATTTTGTTGGAGAAAAATTACAACATCTTTCTGAATTTGAGACAAATTCGAGGATTGCCAGTAGTTGGGAGTAAATTTTTCAATTTCCGAACATGTTTGTTTAACAAATGCCCATATATTTGGATTGGATTATAATTGAGGAAAGGCTCTGGATTTAGGCTTAAATGAACTAGGAGGGGGGAAAGCAACCCCCTGCACCAAAATGCCAACAGCAGGGATCTGCAATGGCTCATCAGAACTCCATCAGCCATATGCGTGCCTGCTGTGGTTGACACCACCAGCTGCCAGGACTCACACCTGATATACCCCACCTGTCATGCCAGACATGCTGATGTCATGGCATGACGTGGACACAGATGGACACCGCCTATCTCCGCCACATCATCGACCCCAGGGATCACCCACATGCGTGCGCCGACCTGGGATTTCTAACAGCTGCTGGCCTGGACTCATCTATTCCTCACAATAGAGCACACTGAGGCTCCATATTTGGCCCCCTGGTGACAATCTTGGGAACTGCATATATTAAGATTTATATACCAGCAACCACAGAAGCAATATCAAGCCCCCACAGCATTCCCAAAGAAAGGAAGAACATGGGGAGCAAGACACATCCGCATTGAAGAACAATAGAGATAAAAATAATAAAAGATCTTAGTGGACCCTATGCAATTCTGTAAATAGACAAAAACACAATAAAAAATACATGGGGCCGTGTTAAAGGAGAGAATTAGCGTTACCACTGTAAATAGAGAGTATACCCCGAGCACAAGAACAAGATCATGTGTTGAGATGATGAACTGTAAATTTGTGGTGGTGTCCTAAGGGTGGCACCTAAGGGGTGACCTGGAGCCCGGACCCCGTAGGGAATCAGTAACTCACCCACTCCTGTATGCCAGGGCATCTGTACGGCCAACAAAAAGCAGCTCCAAGCCCATGGACCAAAAAAAAATCTTCTCTTCTGAGTAGTGACTTGATACTTATACATAGATCAGGCTAATAAGAAAAAATATGAGGTTTGAAAAGGGCCACACCAGAGAAAGAGGAGTGGCTTAAGATGCCCGACAACAAACTCTTACAACTATGATTAAGCATATTGCAACATTATTAAAAACTTTAAAACCTTACATGAGGCTGAACCAATGGGGCAGTTTCAATGGAGAGGAGTAGTGGAACTAAAGTTAAAATGTATGAAGGAGCAACTTAAAGATAGGGTTTAAAAGTCAAGGATGGCCGCCTGTTCTCATGAAAAAAAATTAATGTGAGACACATCAAAATCGTGGTAAAGGCCCACATGACAAATAACGGGTGTTTCGGGTAATATTTTTAGAAATAAGTGATACATGGTCCCAAATAAATTGGAAAAATGCCCACTTGGTCTTTCTGACATAGAACGCATCACAATCCCATTTTTGAGCTAGACAACACCTCTAGTCTGACAATTGACAATGAAATTCAGTGTGTATAATTGGCCATTGGGTAGGTTTATGGTATCAGCATGAAAGATGAAGAGACAAAAATTGCACATGCCACAGGGCCATGTGCCCTTCTTGGACAGATGTAATTTATTGTCAGTTTTATAGATATAGTGACTTTGTACCAACTGGTCTTTCAATGATTTATATCTCTTAAAAGTAATTTCTGGATGTGGGCCTATATGTCTGAATATTATACTACAAAGCAAATAATAATTCTAGTAGTAGAAGGACCAGACCCTGCTTTCATCTGATATGTCACTATTTTTACCCGATTGTATGCCTCTTAAGGCAGGACCTACTGTAACTTCTTTCTATAGTGCATTCTGCACCCTGATTGGGCAACACTTTGAGTATAATCTCTATTTACAGTAGTAATGCTAATCTTCTCCTTTAACACCACCCCATGTGTTTCTTTTCTTTTTTTTTTTTTGTGTTTTGCTGTTATTCCCATATTTTTTCTATTTACAGAATTGCATAGGGTCCGCTAAGATCTTTTATTATTTTTTTTTTTTTTCAAAAATTTTATTGAGAGAAAAACAGATTACTGTGAAATAATGATTCAAGGAGAATTACAATTGCCATGTTTATAACAGAGATGACAAGGGTATGACAGTATAATTACACCTTATAATCTGAACTAGTAGGTGGAGAGAGAAGGAGCACACTTAATGTGGGTGTAGAATGCAATTGAGGAGTCAATAATGTAAGAATATAAGTATTTGATCAGTTAGTATTTCTCAAAAGTCAGATATTCCGTTGTGGTTAAATTAAAGGCATATGCGAGTAAAATATTAGGAGTGTGGCATAGTTAAAGGTTCAACATGTATGTTTGGTGGGTTCTGCATCTTTTCTCTGCAGTTTCGAGCATGATTCCGCTCTCTTATCCTTCACGACCTACCCCTGCGGCCAGCGCTATCGGGAGATGTGTTGAGAAGGGGGAGAGCCGTGAAGGAAGGGGGGTAATGTGGGGAGAGTGGGGGGTAGGAAGGGGGATATAGGAGGTCTCTCTATCTGCGTTTTATGGTCTACGATAGTGGGTGAGGGTCTTATTTGTTGGGAGAATATATTAGGTGTTTGTTATGTTTTTGTAGACATCTGAAAATTTAAAAGAGATCCAGTCGGCCCAGATTTTTGTGTATTTGGTAGTTGAGTCATTGGCTATGGCAATCAGTTCTTCCGCTTTGGCTATTTTCCCGATTTTTTTGTACCAGTCTGCAACCGACGGAGTTTTGGATGTTCCCCAGCATCTGGGAATGCATAGTTTGGCTGCATTAATCATGTTCATGGTGAGAGATTTACGGTATTTGGTAGTTCGAGGAGCTTGGAGATGGAGTAAGAATTGTTCAGGTTTCAGAGTTAGATTTTGTGAGGTGATCTTATTGATCTGGTCACAGACTTTCTTCCAGAAGGGCACAAGCTCTTTACATTCCCATCATATGTTTAAAAGGTTGCCTGGTTCTCGATTACATCACCAGCACCAATCTGATGTGTTAGGGTTGTACTTTTTAAGGATATTTGGTGTCCCTTACCAGCGTGTAAGGAGTTTGAAGTTATTTTCTTGAATTGTAATATTTACCGAACCTTTGTGGGTATGTTCGTAGATTTGCATCCATTGTTCTTCTGTTATGTTTAGCTCAAGGCCTCTAATCCATGCCGCACAAAATTTGATTATGTTGTTAGGTGTATTGGCCCAAAGTAGAGAGTATATAGTGGATATTATGTGTTGCGTGGGTCACTTGGTAGCACAGATGTTGTCAAATGGTGATAATGGTCTTAAAAGGTTGTGAGATTTTTAGGTGTTATGTACGAAGTGTCTCATTTGGAAATATTTCCAGAGGTTTATTGACGATTCAGGCCAGTTTCATTTTAAGGTATCCATGGGTAATATATTTCCATTAGAAGTTACATGGAGAATCCGTATATCGGACGAATTGGGCAAATTTTTGATTGTCCAAACCTGGGGGAAAATCCGGATTGCTGAGGATTGGGGTCATGGGGCCTGGAATGTATGATATGCCTGTTGTTTTGGCACTTCTTTTAAAACTGTCTAGCATAGGACCTATGAGCGGATGTTCTTTGAGGGTGGCAGGGATGTATTTTGTATGGATGAATGGTGAAGCCTGTAGAGGAGTATCGGATACTGCTTTTTCTAATGCAACCGAGTCTTTGATTTTGTCATGTACATTCCAGTCAACTATGCATTGTAGTTGGCAAGCCCAGTAGTAGAGTTTTAAGTCTGGGACACCAAGGCCTCCCTTGGGTTTGGGTATAGTGAGTTGACAGTGGTTAATTCTCGGTCTCTTTATGTGCCAAAGAAATTGGGAACATATTTTTTTGAGATTTTGGAAAAATGAAGGGGGGATTGCAATATTAATTTTAATAATGGCCGCTCTTCCAAACCAAGAGAAATGCGGTTTGCTCCATCGTTTAAAATCTTCTTTAATGTTGTGGAGGATAGAGAAATAATTTTTATTAAAAAGTTTGGAAGTATGGTTCGTTAAGTAGATGCCTAAGTACTTAATGGTGGAGGTTTGCCACATAAAGGGGAAGTTGTTCTTACATGCTTTCAACTCATTCGGGGGGAGGGATATTTTGAGGGCTTCCGATTTGGAAAGGTTTATTTTTAGGTTGGCGATGTAGCGGAATCTGCGGAAATCTTTTAGAATATTTGGAATTGATGTTAAGGGGTTTGTTAGAAACAAGAGGATATCGTCCGCAAATGCGGCTAATTTGTATTCTTTGTTGGCAATGTCAATTCCTTTAATGGAGTTATTGGCTCTGATTTGTCTGAGAAATGGTTCTAGTGTCAAAATGAAGAGGATGGGGGAAAGGGGGCACCTTTGATGGGTTCCATTCCTGATTGGATAGGCTTTTGATAGGAGGCCATTGACCCTTACCTTAGCTGATGGGCTAGCATAAAGGGACATGATGAGTGAGATTAGTCTGGGGCCAAGCCCTAGTGCTATAAGGGTTGCTTTCAGGTAGTCCCAGGCCAGCCTATCGAATGCCTTTTCTGCATCAAGTGATAAAAGAAATCCCAGAAGTTTGTTCTTAACTAGCCAGGATTGTATGTTGATTGCTTTAACTGTGTTGTCCCTGGCTTCTCGCCCCAGGACAAATCCTACTTGGTCTTTATGTATTAGGCCTGTAATAAGTGGGAGAATTCTATTTGCTAGGATTTTGGCAAAAAGTTTCAGGTCGGTGTTAAGTAGAGAAATAGGGTGGTAGCTTGCTGTTTAAGTTGGGTCTTTATCTGGCTTAGGGATGATGGCGATGTGGCCTTCTAGAAGGTTATGTGGTTGGAAATCCTTATTTGTTAGCTGGTTGAAGGCTCTTAGAAAAGGTTGAATTAATAAGTCTTGGAATGTTTTACAGTAGGCTGCTCAGAAGCTATCTGAGCCTGGGCGTTTGCCCGTTTTTGTTTTTTTGAGCGCCAGATTGACTTCATCCTCAGTAAGAGGGCCATCAATATCTTTGGCTTGTTGTTTAGATAATGGGTTGGATGCATAGCTTTTGAGAAACTTGTTTATTATGTTTTGTTTGGACTCTTTTAGGTCAGGGGGTTAAGATTCAGGCGGTAAGTTGTACAGGCCTGAGTAATTTTCCACAAATTGTTGGGCAATTTCTTCATTAGTGATAACTTTTTTCCCTTTGGGTGTGGTTATTGAACAGATAGTTGCGTTTGTTCTTTTTTCCTGCAGGGCTCTGGCAAGATATTTTCCACTTTTATTGCTATGCTCATAGAAACGTTTCTGTTAGAACATACTTCCTTTTCATTTTGTGGCCTAATTCTTCCAAAAGAAGAGCGTGTGTCTGGGATAGTTCCAAGAGGGTGGTGTTGGCCCTGGTTCTTTTATGTGTTTGTTTCAAGATTTGGATTTTATTTATAAGGGAGTTTAATTTGGATTGTTTAGTACGTTTAAGAGCTGTGGCTTGGGATATTAGGAGTCCTCTTATTATGCATTTGTGTGCTTCCCATTGTGTAATGGGGTTAGTTTCTGGGGTATTGTTGATTAAGAAATAATCGATTATCGCCTTTTTGATTGTGGTTATATTCTCTGGGGAGGTGAGCAGGGAGGTGTCTAGGCGCCAGGTTTTTGTGGTATGTTGGGTCTCGGTGAATGTGAGAGATATGGAAATTGGGTTGTGGTCTGAAAGGAACATTGTTTCTATGGTAGCTTTGGGGAGTAATTGTAGATCTTTTTGTGTTATCCAAAAGTAGTCAATTCTTGTGTATCGATTGTGTGGCATGGAATAGAAAGTGTAGTCTCTTTCGGTTGGGTGAAGGGCTCTCCAAGCGTCATGTAGAGAGGCGGTTTGTAGTTGTTTTTTAATTTGGCATAGAGCACGGAAAGGAAGGGATGAGGATCCTGATGAAGTGTCTTCTAAAGGAATGAGGGCTACATTAAAGTCACCTCCTAGAATGAGGATGCCTTTTTGGAAGGCTAATAGTTCTGTAATGGTTTCTCTAAAGAAAGTTATTTGTGCTTTATTCGGGCTGTAAATATTGGCAATCGTGATAAGTCTGCCATATATTGTGCCTTTAATGAAGATGAATCGACCCCCTTTTCCGCTAAGGGAGTCCGTTACCAATAGGGGTAAATTCTTAGATAGAAGAATTGAAACGCCTTTTGTCTTTGCCAATTCATTGGTTGTAGGGTAGACTATTGGGAAATATTTGTTGTTTAGTTTGGGAATGTTATGCGTACAGAAGTGGGTCTCTTGAAGTAGAAGTATGTCTGCTTTTAGGTATTTCATGTGTGTTAGTAGCTTGTTTCTCTTTCCTGGGATATTAAGACCTTTGATGTTGAGAGATATTAGCTTGATTCGGGCCATTATGTGGTTGCGTATAGAGAGAGAGAGTGGGGAGTAATCTGGAGGAAAAGCGGGTAAGGTATAGGAGGGCAAGGGGGGAAGGGATAGATAAATCTCTCCCTTAGGGGTTGAAAAGTTATCGACTACTGTTGGAGGCCTGCTCTTCAGTAAGTTTTTATCTCTGTCAAAATGGTACAGTCACGGTGGTGTCGGCAACTGTGTGGGGGTAGCGGCTGAACGGAGGACGACAGTGCAGAGCTCTAACGTTCCGTTGATTCGTAATGGGATTGGAGGTGATGTATATGGTTTGCATCACATCGGTCCATCTCCATCTATGAGCTTATGTTATTCACAATAGTAAATGATGGGGGGCAGCAAGTTAGAGTAGGTTTAAGGTTTTGACAATGTGAACGAATGTGTGATGCGTTAGTGTTGTGTGGTGATCTTTTGGTGGGTGAGAGGGTGTGTAGGTTCATTATGAATTGTTTCTCCCTATATTGAGTAGACCACATTATGAGCATAAAGAGCAACTTAATATACGTGAGATAAATTGAATAAACAGTAACACTTTAGAACATTTTCAGGTTGAAACATGTCTCAACAAGATAAATGAAAACTTGCGGATAAAGTACGACCTTTCCGGCTTATGTCGCTGTTTAGTTGGTTATTGTAGTGGGATAATGATAGATGGCAGCATTAAGACATTAGGGTATGATTCATGTATGTGAAAAATATTGATGTACGCTTTCTCCAGAAGTGTGTGAAAGCAGCGTGTTTAGGTTTATTGGGTGAGGATGTGTGTTGGTTGGTATGTAGTAGGGTGTGATAGGTTAAGTGGGTTTAGTAACGAAGCCAGCAAGAGACTTAGTCCACATCTAGAAATTAAGGTTATTAACAGTGAACTTATATTTGTTACTAGAGCTCTAGGAAACCATCTCTCCTGAGAGAGAATATTTTGAGGAAGCGAACCTAGGGCTGCAAACAGGACCTGGAATCTGTTTAAGCCTTAGTGCCCACACTCATCATAGCATAGCTTCATCTTATAGTTTGTAGATGACTTTGTTCCTCCTGAATATATTTGAGGTGAGTGTGGGCGCTACTTATGATGAAGTCCAGGTACTTTTAAGTAAGGCATTAAATCAAAGCACAAAGATGCTAGTAACTGCTGATGTACACAACCATTAATAAATATTTGTGGCCGACAGACCCTTCTCAGAGTTTATGACAGATTAAGAGTTTTAAATGGAAATGTTTCCTCTCTGAATCACCACAAGGGGGAGATAGAGGACCATTTATCTTTGATGTCTTTTAGTTTTAGATTTTCTGAGAAAGGTCTGTCTGTGGTGGTGGACAAAACGTATTTTCTATGTTATGCTTATAACCCTGGGTAAGAGGAGATAACCGAAAGTAGACAGTTCGGTTCCAGAGTATGCTGTCAAGTAAGGCGAACAACTATCTGTCACAGTAAATGTAGACCTCCTGCGCTGTTGTAATCTTTTGTAGGCATAGAAGATTTATGCTTTGTTTAGAGTTAACAAGGGGTCAGTATACCCGGTATATCTGGCATGTTGTGAACCATTTATTTAGTTTGGATAATGCCGGTGTAGTAGAGTATGTAGTACTGTGTTTAAATGCACTTGAGGTTTTCTAAAGTATGTCTCAGTCTTTCCCGGGTTTGCGGTGCGCTGGTGAAGTAGGAAGACTCCCCTCCCCTGGGGCACGTCTGTTTGCTGGGGGGGAGAGAATCTGGAGCACAGTCTGCGTCGCCTCTGTGTTGAAGGTTGTGAGGTGTTGCATTTCCATTGGTTCTTCTGTTTGATGGTGGCTTGGGCAAAGGTCGGCGTACCAGTCAGGAAGGTCTACCACTGGAATGTCTAGTTTTTCGCAGAATAGTGGTAGATCCTCTTGCACTTTTAGAAGTGTTGGCCGATTTGGGGGTCCGGCGGACAGACAGAATGGGAATTTCCCCCTGTATGGAATGTTGTTTTCCCTCAGGAGGTCTAGGAGGGGACGTAGATCTTTCCGCTGTTGAAGTGTTATCTGTTATAAGTCTTGAAAGAGTTTGATTTTGTGGCCTTGATAGAGAATGTGACCTCTCGCTCTGGCCCTGTGGAGGACGTCCTCTGTGTTTCCGGGGGTCTTCCTAGCAAATCATTAAAGAAGGCTAGGAGAGTGGCGCTTAGATTGTCTGGTTCATAGGATTCGGGCAGATTTCTGACTCTGATGTTGTGTCTGCGCCCCCTGTTTTCTAAGTCTTCTAGATGGTACCTCATATCTCTTAGTTGCAGAGTGTGTGAGTCTAGGGTGCATTTTGAAGTGTATAATTCCAAGTTATGGCGCGTGGTGATTTCTTCTATGTATTCCACTCTGTTCAGGATTTTTTGGAAATCGTGTCTGAGGTCTGCGATCGCCACCGTTAGGGCATTTTTGATGTCAGCTGCCACTGTATGCAGGTCGTTCAGGCTCAAGGTGTGCTGTGCCTGTTCTCTGGGTGGTGGTGGGCTTCTTGCAGTGTGCTGGGATTCCTCTCCCCCTGTACTGTAGATGTCACTTTTTGTGGCTCCGCTTGAGGACTGTTGTTCAGCCATGGCGTCACGTGAACGAGGCCTGAAGATATAAGTGACCTGTTTTGGTGGGTCTGGCAGAGATTTCCTGGGAGACCGTGAGTGAGCAGGGGAATGATCACCTTTAGATTTGCCTATTCCGTGAAGCAGGGCAGCCCCTTTGTGCTGTGAGATGGACCGCGGTGTGCAGTCTGTAGAGGCCTAGGCAGCCATATTCAAAAGTGCCTGGATTTAAATTTTGTTTATTTCAGTTTGATTATTCAGCGTTTTGGCCTCTTACGCCTAGGGGTTGCTGAAAATTGTGTGTTCCCCTGTGTATGGGGAGTAGATTTAGGTGTAGGGACCACTTAGGCCACTAGATGGCACCTCTGTATTTTTCGGACTAGGCCACAATTGAAGCCGCAGCCTCAATAAGATGGTATGCCCGGATCGGGTGCTGCGGCCGCCGGCCATTCACAAAACAGGCCGTAGATTCAATAGAGGGCTGTGGGGGGATGGATGGAGGGTATCCCCACGTTTTGGGGGTGTTTATCTCTAGGGATGAGCCCGTGGGAGCTGGAGAGCACCAGCCTGGTGCTTGTATGGAGGCCGCACTGGTGGCCTGGATCGCTGGGGCTTGGGGACGCTTTGTACCACAATTCTTCCCCTGTGATGCAGCTGGGGTGTTGGAGTATCCCCCCTGGGTGATGGATTGGCTCACCCGTCCTCTGCTGATCCAGATGGTCCTGGATGGAGAGAAAGGTAGTCGGAGCTCTGCACAGATGCGTCCTTCTTGCTGCTCCTCAGGCCACACCCTTATTATTTTTATCTCTATTTCTGTTCAACGCAGATGTGTCTTGTTTCCCAAGTTCTCCCTTTCTTTGGGAATGCTGTAAGGGGCATGATATTTCTTCTGTGGTTGTTGGTATATGAATCTTGATATATGCAGGTCCCAAGATTGTCACCAGGAGGCCCAATGGCCCCTCAGTGTGCTCTACTGTAAGGAATGGACGAGTCCAGGTGGTGGCTGTGACAAATCCCAGGTCAATGATGTGGCAGGGATGGGCGGTGTCCATCTGCGTCCGCATCATGCAATGACATTGGCACGTCGGGTGTGATGGGAAGGGTATATCAGGCATGAGCCCTGGGAGCTGGCTGTGTCAGTGGGGGCCCATGGCAGGCGCAAATGTGGCTGATGGAGTCCTTTTTTTAAATACATTTTTTGAATATTTCAAATAACAAAGAAAAAAAATGCATTTAAGCATCACACAAAACTAAAGAACACAGATGGACAGAGGCCCTTACTTATTACCAAATCGAATAACTGCTAGCTTATTATTACAAGAACAAAACATAATATAAAAGAAACATTCTGACAATGGATAGCAGGGAGCAGCACACTGGTTGATAACTAGTGGAAAGAGATGGGAAATGCCAACTGAATACTACTCTCTCCTAACCAGGTCGAATTATATTTTCCAAGTTTTGATGAGTGTAAACATGGATGGATAAGGGAGGAATATGGGATATAAGAGAGAAGAGTAGAGAGAGAAGATAAGGAAGGGGAGAAGAGATGAGGGGCCCCCTGAGCCCATAGTCTCCTGGTCTAGCCGGGTAGCCAGGGGCTCAAGGAATATTCAATATATTAAACTTAAGACAATAAAAATGGGTTACCATATTACCTAGAGCAGTGTTTCTCAACTCCAGTCCTCAAGGCACCCCAACAGGTCATGTTTTCAGGCTCTTCATTATTTTGCACAGGTGATTTGATCAGTTTCACTGCCTTAGTAATTACCACAGCCGTTTCATCTAAGGGAAAACCTGAATACATGACCTGTTGGGGCGCCTTGAGGACTGGAGTTGAGAAAATATGGCCTAGAGGAGTAGAAGGCTTATCAGCTATGGGAAATCAGTTATGTGGGTTATAGTACAACTAGATGCCATATATGAAGGGAGTCTGTAGTGAGGTTTGTTCAGAGTCCTTAAGACACATGTCATATGGATTCAAAATGTTTACTATACCAGTCATTTTGCAGGGTGGTGTGGTGTCTAGTTTTTCTCTGAAAAGACGTGTCTTAAGTAGAGTTAAGCAAACCCGAACTGTAAAGTTCGGGTTCGTACCGAACTTTGGGGTGTCCGTGACCCGGACCCGAACCCAGACATTTGAAAAAAAGTTTGGGTTCGGGTTCTGGGTTCGGTTATTTGATCCCGCCTGTTGAATAGCTGCAGGGCAGCCAATCAACAAGCGTTTCACTGGTTTGCCCTTAGAAGCCATCACAGCCATGCCTACTAATGGCATGGCTGTGATTGACCAGTGCATCATGTGACACAGCCTCTTTATAAGCTGGAGTCACTTAGTGTGTCTCATGCTCTCTGGCTAGTGTAGGGAGAGGATGCTGCCGGCGCTGTGAGGGACAGATTGCAGATATAATAACATCTCATCCTACATTACAGAATGATCTGATTGTGGACTAGGTAGAGATTACCACTACTACTGCTTTTAGGGACAGATTGCAGATCTAATAACATCTCATCCTGCATTACAGAATGATCTGACTGGACTAGGTAGAGTCTACTGCTTAGAGGGACAGATTATTGTTCTAAAATCATCTTCTAGTTCTATAGGGTCAGGTTTCTGCTGTTGCTGTAAGGGACAGATTATTGTTCTAAAATCATTGCCTACTCCTATAGGGTCAGGTTCCTGCTGTTGCTGTAAGGGATAGGTTATTGTTCTAAAATCATTTTACTTCCCTTTGAAGCCCTCTAGCACTTTCCAGGAAACCAGGACTTTTTTACAGTCATTTTTGTGCCGAAAAGTTTGGGTCCCCATTGACTTCAATGGGGTTCGGGGTAAAGTTTGGGTCAAGTTCACTTTTTCGCGAAGTTCGGCTGAACCCACCAAACCCGAACATCCAGGTGCTCGATCAACTCTAGTCTTAAGATCTTTCTTGATTTCTGAGATGGTGGGTTATGTAGAAGATACCCAATGCTTAAGTATGGTACTGCGAGCAACTAGAAGAGTGTCCATTGGTAACTGTCTTGAAACTTTAGGTTTTGAAAGCCATTGGAGGGGTTCCAAGTCTTTGGACTTCCAAACAGGAGGAGCAAAAGGTCTTTAGGTAGTTGGTGATTGGTTACTCCAGATATAGACATCAGGATTCGATCACAGTAGTCCAAACTGGATGGGCATGTTCAAAGATGATGAAATAAGGATGGTCTCAATACAGAACAACGAGGACACGTAACAGGTGGTATGGGGTATTTTGTGGAGAATGGAACATATGCTCTGTGTAGAAGTTTGAACTGATTTTCTCTCCAGATTTCATCTGTTACCAGTTTATGGATAATAGAATAGCCTTCCAAGATGTTGTCTAGGATATCTTCTCCTGATAAGTCTTTATTCCAAGCTTGTACTGATGTGCGGTGCAACAATTTCATAAAGAAGGAGTTTAGTGGTCTGCCGATGTCTCCAATCAAGTACTGTTGCTCAATGAGCAAGTTTTCTATCAAAGATGATCAAAATCTGTTTGACTTTTCTGGGCAGGTTTTACAGATAAAGTCTCAGAATTGTAGAATGTGAAGGAAGTGGTAGTTAGGAATATGGAATTCCTCGGCCAAGGAAGTAAAAGTGCTTAATAGATCCTATGGCTGCATCATATAAGGAAACTGCAGAGATTTTCCCCTTAGCTCTCCATTTTGAGAATGCCTCATACTGTAAGCTGTAAGGGAACATTGGGTTCCGTTGGATGGGTAAGTGTTTACAAATGAATGGTGAAAGGCCCAGATTATTTTGTATTTCCCTAGATGCAATGACAGTGTCTTGAAACAGTAGCTTTTGCTTTAGATGGGTGGGAATCAATTTCAGTGAACTGTAAAGGAATGTGGATAGGTTGTTTGGTTGGACTATTGCTGATGCTAGGTCAAAGTTTGCATACCTTGAAGCTTGGAGTAGCCAATCCAGCCCCACCCATAATAAACAGGATATGTTATAGACCCTAATGTTGGGAAAGTTGACCCCCTCCTTCGCAGGTATAGTTTACTAAGCACTATTCTAGGTTTCTCATTGCGCTATATGAAAGTAGTTGCTGCTTTATTTATTATTTGGTTATCTTTGTGCTTCAGGATCAATGGTATGGTTTGAAGGGGATATAAGAGGCGCGCAAAACATACCATCTTGAACAAAAAGCATCTCCCAAAGTGCGATAGTGGTAACTCCATCCATGTTTCTAGTTAACCCACAATTTTAGAGATCAAGGGATGATAGTTGGGATAAAAGAGGGAAGAGGTATCCCTAATAGAGTTGAGCGAACCCGAACTGTAAAGTTTGTGTCCATACCGGACTTTGGGCTGTCCATGCCCCAAACCGGAACCCGGACATTTTTCAAAAAAGTCTGGGTTCGGTATTTGGGTATTTTGTGTGCCTTTTCTATAGCTGCAGGGCCGCCAATCATCAAGTGTTTTACTTGTTTGCCCATAGAAGCCTACTAATGGCATGGCTGTGATTGGCCAGTGCATCATGTGACACAGACTATTTTTGGCGCCTTTTCACACGTTTGCCCTTAGAAGCCATCACAGCCATGCCTACTAATGGCATGGCTGTGATAGGCTAGTGAATCATGTGACCCAGCCTCTATATGAGATGGAGTCAAGTATGCCACGTGTCACATCGTCTCAGGCTAGTGTAGGGAGAGCATGCTGCCGGCGCTGTGAGGGACAGATTGCCAATATAATATGATCTCATCCTGCATGACAGACAGATTCCTAGTGGTGCTGTGAGAGGAAAGCTTAGCGTTCTAAAATGATCTGATACTGGACTATGTAGATGTTACTACTGCTGTGAGGGATAGATTACCGATCTAATATCATCTCATCCTCCATTACAGACAGGTTCCTGGCGGTGCTGTGAGGGGAAAGCTTAGCATTCTAAAACCATTTGATACTGGAATAGGTACAGTTTACTGGTGCTGCGAGGGACAGATTACCGATCTAATATCATCTCATCCTGTATTACAGAAAGGTTCCTGGTGGTGCTGTGAGGGGAAAGCTAAGCGTTCTAAAACCATCTGATACTGGATTAGGTACAGTTTACTGGTGCTGTGGGGGACAGATTATTGTTCTAAAATCATTTAGTGCTATAGGGAGAGGTTCCTGCTGGTGCTGTGAGGGACAGAATATTGTTCTAAAATCATCACATACTGCTAGAGGGAGAGGTTCCTGCTGCTCCTGTGAGGGACAGATTATTGTTCTAAAATCATCTCCTACTGCTATAGGGAGAGGTTCCTGCTGGTGCTGTAAGGAAAAGATTATTGTTCTAAAATAATCTCCTAGTTATATAGGGAGAGGTTCATACTGGTGCTGTGAGGGACAGATTATTGTTTTAAAATCATATCCTAGTTCTATAGGGAGAGGTTCCTGCTGGGGCTGTGAGGGACAGATTATTGTTCTAAAATCATCTCCTAGTTCTATAGGGAGAGGTTCCTTCTGGTGCTGTAAGGGGCAGTATATTGTTCTAAAATCATCACATACTGCTAGAGGGAGATGTTCCTGCTGGTGCTGTGAGGGACAGATTATTGTTCTAAAATCATCACATACTGCTAGAGGGAGAGGTTCCTGCTGGTGCTGTGAGGGACAGATTATTGTTCAAATATCATCACATACTGCTAGAGGGAGAGGTTCCTGTTGCTCCTGTGAGGGACAGATTATTGTTCTAAAATCATCTCCTACTGTTATAGGGAGAGGTTTCTGCTGGTGCTGTAAGGGACAGATTATTGTTCTAAAATGAACTCCTAGTTCTATAGGGAGAGGTTCCTGCTGGTGCTGTGAGGGACAGATTATTGTTCTAAAATCATCTCCTAGTTCAATAGGGAGAGGTTCCTGCCGCTGCTGTGAGGGACATATTATTGTTCTAAAATCATATCCTACTGCTATAGGGAGAGGTTCCTGCTTGTGCTGTAAGGGACAGATTATTGTTCTAAAATCATATCCTAGTTCTATAGGGAGAGGTTCCTGCTGGTGCTGTGAGGGACATATTATTGTTCTAAAATCATCTCCTAGTGCTATAGGGAGAGGTTCCTGCTGGTGCTGTAAGGGACAGATTATTGTTCTAAAATCGTCACATACTGCTAGAGGGAGAGGTTGCTGCTGCTCCTGTGAGGGACACATTATTGTTCTAAAATCAACTCCTAGTTCTTTAGGGATAGGTTCCTGCTGGTGCTGTGAGGGACAGATTATTGTTCTAAAATAATCTCCTTGTTCTATAGGTAGAGGTTCCTGCTGGTGCTGTGAGGGACAGATTATTGTTCTCAGATCATCTCCTAGTGCTATACGGAGAGGTTCCTGCTGGTGCTGTAAGGGACAGATTATTGTTCTAAAATCATCACATACTGCTAGAGGGAGAGGTTCTTGCTGGTGCTGTAAGGGACAGGTTATTGTTCTAAAATCATCTCCTAGTTCTATAGGGAGAGGTTCCTGCTGGTGCTGTGAGGGACAGATTATTGTTCTAAAATCATGTCCTAGTTCTATAGGGAGAGGTTCCTGCTGGTGCTGTAAGGGACAGATTATTGTTTAAAATCATATCCTAGTTATATAGGGAGAGGTTCCTGCTGGTGCTTTGGGGGACAGATTATTGTTCTAAAATCATCTCCTAGTTCTATAGGAAGAGTTTCCTGCTGGTGCTGTGAGGGACAGATTATTGTTCTAAAATCTTCCCCTAGTTCTATAAGGAGACGTTCCTGCTGGTGGGGTAAGGGACGGAGTATTGTTCTAAAATCATCACATACTGCTAGAGGGAGAGGTTACTGCTGGTGCTGTAAGGGACATATTATTGTTCTAAAATCATCTCCTAGTGCTATAGGGAGAGGTTCCTGCTGGTGCTGTAAGGGACAGTTTATTGTTCTAAAATCGTCACATACTACTAGAGGGAAAGGTTCCTGCTGGTGCTGTATGGGACAGATTATTGTTCTAAAATCATCTCCTAGTTCTATAGGGAGAGGTTCCTGCTGGTGCTGTGAGGGGAAGAATATTGTTCTAAAATCATCTCCTAGTTCTATAGGGAGAGCTTCCTGCTGGTGCTGTAAGGGACAGATTATTGTTCTAAAATCATTTCCTAGTTCTATAGGGAGAGGTTCCTGCTGGTGCTGTGGGGAACAGATTATTGTTCTAAAATCATCTCCTAGTTCTATAGGGAGAGGTCCCTGCTGGTGCTGTAAGGGACAGATTATTGTTCTAAAATCATTTCCTAGTTCTATAGGGAGAGTTTCCTGCTGGTGCTGTGAGGGACAGAATATTGTTCTAAAATCTTCTCCTAGTTCTATAAGGAGAAGTTCCTGCTGGTGGGGTAAGGGACAGATTATTGTTCTAAAATCATCACATACTGCTAGAGGGAGAGGTTCCTGCTGGTGCTGTAAGGGACATATTATTGTTCTAAAATAATCTCCTAGTGCTATAGGGAGAGCTTCCTGTTGGTGCTGTAAGGGACAGATTATTGTGCTAAAATCAACACATACTGCTAGAGGGAGAGGTTCCTGCTGGTGCTGTAAGGGACAGGTTATTGTTCTAAAATCATCTCCTAATTCTATAGGGAGAGGTTCCTGCTTGTGCTGTGAGGCACAGATTATTGTTCTAAAATCATCTCCTAGTTCTATAGGGAGAGGTTCCTGCTGGTGCTGTAATTGACAGACTATTGTTCTAAAATCATATCCTAGTTCTATAGGGAGAGGTTCCTGCTGGTGCTGTGAGGGACAGACTATTGTTCTAAAATCTTCTCCTAGTTCCATAGGGAGAGGTTCCTGCTGGTGCGGTAAGGGACACATTATTGTTCTAAAATCATCACATACTGCTAGAGGGAAAGGTTCCTGCTGGTGCTGTAAGGGACAGATTATTGTTCTAAAATCATCTCCTAGTTCTATAGGGAGAGGTTCCTGCTGGTGCTGTGAAGGACAGATTATTGTTCTAAAATCATCACATACTGCTAGAGGGAGAGGTTCCTGCTGGTGCTGTATGGGGAGATTATTGTTCTAAAATCATCTCCTGGTTCTATAGGGAGAAGTTCCTGCTGGTGCTTTGAAGGGCAGAATATTGTTCTAAAATCATCTCCTTGTTCTATAGGGAGAGGTTCCTGCTGGTGCTGTAAGGGACAGATTATTGTTCTAAAATCATCACATACTGCTAGAGGGAGAGGTTCCTGCTGGTGCTGTAAGGGACAAATTATTGTTCAAAAATCATCTGCTAGTTCTATAGGGAGAGGTTCCTGCTGGTGCTTTGAGGGGCAGATTATTGTTCTAAAATCATCTCCTAATTCTATAGGGAGAGGTTCCTGCTGGTGCTGCGTCCTTGGAGAGGGAGATCGTCATACACTACTAAAATCTTGTTATTAGACAGG
>BLSH010009254.1:111933-131820 GCA_018402905.1 Glandirana rugosa | reverse complement strand
GCTGCTGCTCGCCTGTCTGCGTTGCAGCGGAACTTCGGCCTTCCCGCTCACCACCTCATATGCAACGTGCCCACAAGGTGGAACTCCACCTTGCACATGCTGGAGAGACTGTGCGAGCAGCAGCAGGCAATAGATGAGTTTCAGCTGCAGCACGCATGGGTCAGTCGCTCAGCAACAGCAACACTTCACCACCAACGAGTGGGCCTCCATGCGAGACCTATGTACCGTATTGCGGTGTTTTGAGTACTCCACCAACATGGCCAGTGCCGATGACGCTGTTCTCAGCGTTACTATCCCACTTCTATGTCTCCTTGAAAAAACACTTCGGGCCATGATGGAAGAGGATGTGGCAAAGGAGGATGAGGAGGAGGAGGAAGAGGGGTCATTTCCACGGTTATCAGGCCAGTCATTCGCAAGTGGCTTGGAGGGTGGGTTCCTGCACCAGCATAGGCCAGGTCAAAAATATTCAAGTCAGGGCACAGTTCTGGAGGACGAGGAAGATGAGGAGGAGGAGGAATTGCAGCAGGGTGGCACCCAACGCAGCTCGTGGGCATCACTGGAGCATGACTGGGGGGATACAGAGGACACAGATGATATACCTCCCACAGAGGACTGCTTGTCTTTGCCTCTGGGCAGCCTGGCACACATGGCTGACTACATGCTGCAGTGCCTGCGCAACGACAGCCGAGTTGCCCACATTGTAACTTCTTCTGATTACTGGGTGGCCACCCTGCTGGATCCCCGTTACAAGGACAATGTGCCGTCCTTAATTCCCTCAATGGAGCGTGAGAGGAAGATGCGCGACTACAAGCGCACACTGGTAGAGGCGCTGCTGAGGGCATTCCCAAATGACACCGGGGGCTCAGCGGAAGCACAAGGCGAAGGCAGAGGAGGAGGAAGAGGTCACCAATGCAGCTGTGCCACCGCCAGCACCTCAGAAGGCAGGGTTAGCATGGCCGAAACATGGCAAAACTTTGTCAGCAGCCCGTCACAACAAACAGCACCACCAGCCGATAGATAATGTCTTGGCAGGAGGCAGCATTTCAGCAACATGGTGCAAGAGTATGTGTGCACACGCCTACACGTACTGACTGATGGGTCTGCCCCATTCAACTTCTGGGTCTCCAAATTGGCCACATGGCCTGAGCTTACCGTTTATGCCTTGGAGATGCTGGCCTGCCCTGCAGCCAGTGTATTGTCTGAACTTGTGTTTAGCACGACAGGAGGCGTTATCACAGACAAGCGCAGCCGTTTGTCCACAGCCAACGTGGACAAGCTAACCTTTATTAAAATGAACCAGGCATGGATCCCACAAGACTTGTCTTTACCTTGTGCAGAATAAACATTTAGACCGGACTCACAGAGCCATTCGTATACTTGTTTTTTTGAATAGGCCTCAATATTTTGAGGGCTACCCCAATTATAAACAAACAAAAAAAAAATACAGTGTTGGCTACCTCCTCCTCCTCCTCGACCACCGCCACTTCCACCTACACTGCCATGGTCATGGCCTAGTCAACCTCTAGGCTCCTACTCCACATCCACCCCCCTTTTTTTATTTGATTTAATTTATTTTCCCTATCCCCATTTTTTTGTAGGGTACTTGCCCTACTCTTACCCCCATTTTACTTCCTTTTGCAGCCCTCTAGCACTTGCCAGGACTTTGTTACAGCCATTTTTGTGCCTAAAAGTTCGGGTACCCATTGACTTCAATGGGGTTCGGGGTCCGGGATAATGTTTGGGCAACGTTCCGAAACCGGACTTTTTTCCAAAGTTCGTTCGGACCCTCAGAACCCGAACGTCCAGGTGTTTGCTCAACTCTAGTGACGACATAATATCTGCCAGTCAGGATGCCACAATTTTTGACAGGGTCTTAGAGTCCACATTTAAAATGGAGATGGGGCGGTATGAGCCAGTTTCAGTGGGATCTCTACTCTTTTTGGAAATCAAATTAATATGTGCCTGGTGTTCCGATGGCAAATACTGACCGCCTCCCCAAATCGCATGGTAGACCTTTAGTAAAGTTGTAAATAACATGTCATTGGTCAATTTATAAAATTCTGGGGTGTATCCTTCTGGGCCTGGGGATCTACCATTAGCTATCTATTTTATAGCTGCAGAGATTTCCTCTTGGGCTATTGGGGAGTTTAGCAGTGTCAAATGTTCTGAATCTATTTTCGGAAGGTAAGCAGAATCTAGCAATTTGGAAGCTTCCTCTGTATTGATTGACTCATCAGCATAAAGAATGTAGTAATATAATTCTAGAATTGTGTTTATGTCTTTGGGGGATGAAAAAGAGTGGTTATCCTTCAGGAAGTGGTGTGGGTTGGGTGGTAATTACCCTTGCATAACCTCGCTAGTAGTTTCCCTGCTTTATTTCCATATTTATGGAATTATAGGTCTACTGTATGTGTGCAAATTTGATGTGTTCTGGATTGTCAGCCTGTATGTCCTAAGAAAAGCTTAACTTCATGCCAAAGTTTCATATTGTCTGGAGTATTCTGTTGATTTAACCACTTCAATACAGGACGTTTATACCCCCTTCCTGCCCAGACCAATTTTCAGCTTTCAGCGCTCTCACAATTTGGATGACACTTACTCTCTCATGCTACACTGTACCAAAACAAAATTTGAATAATTTTTTTCACACAAATAGAGCTTTCTTTTGGTTGTATTTAAGAACCTCTGGGTTTTTTATTTTTTGCGACATAAGTGAAAAAAGTGTGAAAATTTTGAAAAAAAACGCTTTTTTTTTCGTTTCTGTGATAAAATTTTGCAAATAAGTAATTTTTGTTCATAAATTTGGGCCAAATACCTATACTGCTACCTATCTTTGGTAAAAAATAACCCAAATAAGTGTATATTATTTGGTCTGTGTGAAAGTTATGTAGACTACAAGCTATGGTGCCAATCATTGAAAATTGATCACACCTGGTGCACTGCTGGCCTATCTCATTTCTTGAGGCCCTGAAATGTCAGGAATGTACAAATACCCCCCAAATTACCCCCTTTTGAAAAGTAGACATTCCAATGTATTTAGTAAGAGGAATGGCAAGTTTTTTGAAGTTGTACTTTTTTCCCAAAATTCTTGGGAAAATTAAGAAATGATTTATTTATTTTTTTTTGCACAAAATTTTCATAACAACAAGTTATTTCTCACACACAGCATATGCATACTTCCAATTACACCCAACAATACATTCTGCTACTCTCCCCGAGTATGGCGATACCACATGTGTGAGACTTTTTCACAGCCTGGCCACATAGAGAGGTCCAACATGCAGGGAGCACCGTCATGCATTCTAGGAGCAGAATTTTCACATCTAATTTCCTAACGACTTATTACACTTTTGAAGGCCCTGGAGCACCAGGACAATGGAATTACCAATAAAATGACCCCATTTTGGAAAAGCAAACACCCCAACATATAATCTATGAGGCATTATGAGTCTTTTGAATGGTTCATTTTTTTCCACAAGTCTTCGAAAAAGGTGGAAAGAAAATGAAAATGCTTTTATTTTTACACAAAGTGGTCAATTTATAAGATATTTCTAAAAGATAGCATGTACATAGCAAAAATTACCCCCCCAAAATATATTCTGCTACTCATCCCGAGTATGGCGATACCACATGTGTGAGACTTTTACACAGCCTGGCCACATACAGAGGCCGAACATGCAGGGAGCATTGTCAGGCGTTCTAGAAGCATAAATTACACATAAAATTTCATTGATACCTATCACACTTTTGAAGGCCCTGGAGCACAAGGACAGTGGAATTACCCACAAAATTACCCCATTTTGGAAAGCAAACACCCGAGGTATATTCTATGAGGCATGGGCTGCAGATAGGTACTCGGGTACTCTGATGGGCTACAGATAGGTACTCAGGCATTCAGATGGGCTGCAGATAGGTACTTGGGTACTTTGATGGGCTTGAGACAGGTACTCGGGTAATCTGATGGACTGGTAAAAGGTACTTGGGTACTCTGATGGGCTGCAGAAAGGTACACGGTTACTCAGATGGGTTGGTGACAGATACGCGGGTAATCTTAATGTCAGGTCACAGGTACTCGGGTACTCAGGTGGGCAAGTGACAGGTACTCGGGTACTCAGGTGGGCAGGTGAAAGGTATTCGGGTACGCTGATGGGCTGGTGACAGGTACTTGGGTACTCAGATGAGCAGGTGACAAGTACTCTGGTACACTGATGGTCTGGTGACAGGTACCCAGGTACGCTGACGGTCTGGTAACATGTACTTGGGTACTCTAATGGGCAGGTGACAGGTACTCCGGTACTTTGCTGGGCTGGTGACAGGTACTCAGGTTCTCTGATGTGCAGGTGATGGGTACTCGAGTACTCTGATGGGCTGGTAACAGGTACTTGGGTACTCAGATGGGCTGGTGACAGGTGCTCTGGTACTCTGATGGGCTGGTGACAGCTACTTGGGTACTCTGATGTGCAGGTGACAGGTACTGTACAGGTATTTGCTTATGAATACTCAGACCATGCATCTCTAACTAACCCGCTTCCCAAAAAAGATTAGTGAGAGGCATTTGCTTCTAAATACTCAGACCATGCATCTCTAACTATTTGCCTTAAAGGTTTCGTTTTTTGCTAGATAAGATGGAAAGCGCCATTGCCTAGTGTTGTCTCGGGGCATGAAATCATCCAGCCTTACTGAGATAGGACTATGGTCTGAAATAACCAGGTCATGGATAGTAGACTCTCGAAAACTGGCTTATAGGGAGGCAGTGCAGAAGATGTAGTCTAGTCTGGCAAATAAGTCATGTGGACGGGAATAGAAGGTGTACTCTCTTTCTGTTGGATGAGATAGCCACCACTGGGGCGCGTGGCCAGCAGCTGAGGTGGATGGCAGCATGAGAAAGGAGCTTCGCTGATCTCAGCTCTTCCACCGCTCCACAGAGACTGAAAGCAGAGCATTTCGACCGGACAGGACACAGAAGGACAAGGCCAACACTCCAGCAACAATGGGGAGGAGGAAACCGGGCAACCGCCCTAGGAAACGAACGGAATTCTTTGCAGCGGCAAGCACGCCGCTCTCTCAAGATGGAGCCGAAGCCCTAGAGCACCGCAGTGGTATGGTCGGATCTCGGGGAGGTAAGAGGGGATTCGGGCAGAGACACGCAACGGGATCCCTCTCCCCATGTAATAGCGACAGATCATCTATAGAACACTCCCCAGCACTAAGCCCACATAAGTCGGCACAAAGGAAGTCATCTTCCCACACATACGCGGGAGAGAGGCAGGGAAGAGACAGCTCCCAGGACAGTACGGCTGAGTTTATTGAGCAAATACATGACTTCCCCACAACAGGGCAGCCACTGAGTGATACCACAATGAAGGAGATGCTAGTGTCGCTGCGGGGGTCAGTGCACAGGGAAATGATGGACTGTGTCACCAAGATTAGAGCGGACATAAATGAAATAGGGGACAGGGTAGACCATGTGGAACAAAATATGGTGGAATTCGCATCTGCACATACTGAGCTGGTGGATGCCCATAATGAAAAGGACGATGAGCTGGAAGCTTTGCGTGCCAAAATGGCGGACATGGAGGACAGAGCACGCAGGAACAATGTTAAGCTGCACGGGGTGGCAGAATCTGTACCTCCAGGTGAGCTAACCCAATTTGTACAGAAGTTAATGGCCTCTCTGCTACCAGACCTGCCGCCGTGCGAATTGATCGTAGATAGGGCCCATAGACTCCCTAAGCCCAAACATTTGCCTGACAAAATCCCCAGGGATGTCATAGCCCGATTACATTTTTTTCATGCAAAAGAGGACTTAATGAAAGTTGCTAGACAGACGTCCCCATTTCCGGACCCATATGGGGGCCTCTCCATATATGCAGACCTATCACAGTACACTATGATGGCAAGGAAGAAGCTAATTCCGCTCACTAAGCTGCTGCGCAACAATCACGTATCTTACTACTGGGGCTTCCCCACTAAACTACTTATAGTTAGGGAAGGACGCACATTTGCAATCAGATCTCTGGAGGAGGGGCTCTGACTCATGAAATCTTGGGGTCTGCTACCCCAGGATGAGGAATATACACAAGTTAAGTCCCCTCTAAGCCGAGTCTCTGCAGAGTGGAGGCAAAAAGAGGCAACCTGAACTATGATATTTCCCATCTACACAATTCCTGCCACGTCTGGAATGCCGAAGATGTAGAAAGTGGAATCTGAACTTAGTGGAACTGTACCCCCCTGTTCATATGCAAAATTTATCGCAAGTTAAGGAATGTTTTTCCTTTTTTTTTTACTTGTACTCTTTTATGTTGAACACTGTTTATGGTTTTTGTTTTTTCTTTATACCACCTTCACTATATGTATGGAAAATGGAAACCGAGGACAAGATCATCGCAAGCTTCTCCAGCCACACATCCAAAGATGGCCACATCCATGACTAAATAATGAGAGCTCTAAAACCAGGTATGGCCTACACTTACTGTTTCGCCAAGGAGCATCAACATACATGTGATCACTTCTATATCCACCAAAATGGCACTTAGATTTGTTTCACTAAATGCACATGGCCTCAATAGCCCTTTCAAAAGAAGTGCCATGTGGCGGGAGGCCAAGGACTTGAACAGTGATATACTGTGCATTCAAGAGACACATTTTGCAGCCCAAAAGCACCCTAAATGCACAAATAAGATATTCCCCCACATCTTTTTGGCATCTGGACAAAAGAAAAAATGTGGGGTTCTTATTGCTATAAACCAGAAAGTGTCATTTCAACTACATGAGGTACTCCAAGATAAGGCAGGGAGATTTCTTATATTAGTATGTGACTTGAATAATGTTACCTACACTATTGTGAATCTATATGCACCTAACACTGGGCAACTGAACTTTGTTCGCTCGCTCCAGAAAAAAGTTGAAAACCTTAAAAGAGGATATCTTCTATGTTGTGGGGACTTTAACTGTGTGGTGAACAAACAATTGGACTGCTCTCCGCCACCTACAGGCCCCAGAACAGAATTGCAACCACTACTGCACTCCACCAATCTCTATGATATATGGCACTGTGTGAACTCAATTGAGAGGGATTACACCTATCACTCGGCACCACACAAGTCCTACTCTCAGATTGATTTGTTTGTGTCAGACTTAGCACTATTGCAGAATGTTGTGTTGGCTAAAATCCACTCTCTAACTTGGTCTGATCATGCCCCTGTCTCACTAGAAATTAAACAACACCTACAAGGAACCTCTGTACATTTGTGGAGAAATAACCTTGCTATATTAAAAAATCAATTAGTGAGGGGCAGGTTGCATGATCAGATCAAGGAGTTTTTTGAAATTAATGATGTGCCGGATGTGAAAATTTCTTCAGTGTGGTGCTCCCATAAGGCCTTTAGTAGAGGTTTATTGATACAAGCAGCTTCCCGGGAAAAGAGGCGGAAGTCACAACAAAGACTGACCACTTTGCTGGCAGACCTTAAATTGCTTGAAGCCCAACACAAAATCCAACTGTATCCAGATGACCAAGTATATATACTAAATTACTCCAATGTAGACAGGAAATTAGACTCCTTCTAATCTCCGACCACCAAAAGCTTCTACAGAAAACTAAAGCAACATATTATACACAAGGGAATAAGGCGGGGAAATTTCTAGCAGCATAGGTACGCAAACGACAGCAACAAACAAAACTACCCCATATTCACGATCCTACTACCATGAACAAAGTATACCATCCCACAGACATAGCCAATGCCTTTTGCAGTTATTATAAGAAGCTATGCAATTTACAAAAGGACACGGCTACAATCCAACACACAGAGGCTAATATAAACAAATTCTTAGAGGGAGTTCATCTGCCAGTTATAGAAAACCATGGATTACAAGAATTAAACACTGATATTACTGAAAGAGAAATACAACAGGCTATCCAGACATTACCCCCCAACAAAGCCCCAGGTCAAGATGGCTTTTCAGCTGAATATTATAAAGCTTTCCAAGGTACATTGATACCATACATGAAAAGACTATTTAACGCTGCAATTGCTTCAGCCTCTTTTCCCGAGGAAATGTTACAAGCAGTTGTGGTGGCATTGCCTAAACCAGGGAAGAAGCCGGACAGCCCAGAGAACTTCAGGCCTATATCGCTACTAAACAGCGACTTAAAAATATATGCAAGAATCCTCGCTAACAGGCTATCGGACGTGACCCCAGGTCTGATAAAAGCGGATCAGGTAGGCTTTGTAAATGGTCGCCAAGCTCCAGATGGCACCCGTAGAATGTACAACTTACTTAAAGTGACGGAATCTCGAGGAGAGCCCACAGTGGTCCTAACTTTAGATGCTGAGAAAGTGTTTGAACAGGTCCACTGGGGCTACTTAAGATCAACGCTACAAAAATTTGGATTCCATGGTACCATATTTTCAGCTCTCTCGGAATTATATACTAACCCTACGGCACAGGTGTTCACGTCCGTGGCTATGTCTAGAAAATTTTATGTAACCAACGGCACACAACAAGGGTGCCCGCTTTTTCCACTGATCTTCTCGCTAGTGATGGAGCCCCTGGCTGAGAGGATTAGGGTGGATAAAAGCATCCAGGGTATACATATTGCAGGCCGCGACTACAAAATTGGCCTTTTTGCAGATGATGTGGTGTTAACTTTGACCAGCCCGGCTTCTTGCCTTACAAAAGTACAACAACTATTGGAGTGGTTTGGTTCAGAGTCCTACTACAAGCTAAACACCACCAAATCTACTTTATTACCCATAGATATACCTGCCAAAAGAGTAACTGAAATAAAGGCGAAGTTCCCCTTCCAATGGGCCACTAAAATGCTTCATTATCTAGGGATCAATCTCTCCTACCCTACAAGTACCACTTATGAAAACAACTATCCCTCATTACTGAATTTGATAAAAAAAAGATTTGGACCACATAGCATCACACAAAACTATCCTAAAATTACACTATTTCCTAAAATAATTTACTTCTTTAGAACTATCCCTATATGCATTCCAACCGCTTTTTTTTCCCAAGTGGATAAACTTTTTAGGAAGTGTATTTGGGGGAGGAAAAATTATCTTACCCCATGTTACTCAGACAACGCAACTCAGGTGGCGCAGGCCTCCCAAACATTCGCAAATACTATTACGCAGCTTTACTAGACCAACTAAAAGCATGGTTTGAACCAAATTCTGACAAACTGTGGGTTCACATTGAGAGAGTCATAGTATCGGGGAGGGACTTGTCATCTTTGTTACTAGCGAAGCTTACAGGGACACCTCTTCGATGTCCAAAGTTCCCCTCAATAGAAGCCACGCTCCAAGCTTGGGGTGATACCCATGACCTGTTAAGCAAGGGCAACCGGTTGACTCATAGAGAACTACCATTAAGCTCTTACGAGTTCCTGATTTCCTATCTAAGACTAAAAAGGGGAAATTCAGAGGCGGCCCAACCAAACCCTACACTAGACCCTTATTCTGAGTTTCAAATAAACCACTACAAAATCAATAATAAAAACACTAGTTGCAGAGTACACACTAAGTATGGGACTACTTAACAAAAGAATATAACAAGGATTATCCTGGTTTTATGCAAAACTTCAAGAGAACCTGACCCCCACTAAAACATCTAGCATGCTCAGTTGGGAAAAAGACTTGGGCAGTGAATTCTCGATAGATAAATGGTGTAAAGCTATTCAGTGTAATTACAAATATTCCCCTTGTGTGAACCATTGGGACCAATATTTGAAAATTTTACACAGAAGCTACTTGTCCCCATTAAGAATGTCGCAAATATACAAAGACTCCTCTAATCTGTGTTGGAGGAATTGTGGCTCAAAGGGTACATTGGTTCACGTATTATGGGAATGCAAAAGCTTACGCAGTTTCTGGAGGCAGGTGTTTACTTTGATCGGAGGCATAACTGGAGTTGTATTAAAACCAGAGCCAGCTTTAGCATTACTAAATTTAAATATAGATAAGATTCCTGTCCAACATAGGAAGGTGACGATACCTACCCTAATAGCTGCACATCAAAATATTACAGCACATTAGAAAAACATGACCATCCCCAACATCTCAGATGTAGTGGCCAGACTTAAAAGCCAACACTCCTACGAAAAGTTATTTGCAGTTATCTCGAAAGCAGGGTCTCAATTTACCAATAGTTGGCAGACGTGGGTAAGCAAGTTCCCTGGAAATATATAGCACAGATGCATTGGGAAGCTATACCAAATTTACTGATGACTTATGTACATCTAACTGGTGGTATTGTTGAAGGATGATCTAACTTTGATTTTCAGCTTTTCACGCTTTTTTGTTCCTTTACTTTCCCATTCCTTTATTTATCTTTCTATCTTTCCTATCACCCTTATATTTTCCTCCTTTCCCCTTTCTTAGTCTTACCTCTCAAGCTACTAAGTACAACCTCCCTTCTAGGGCAGGGAGACGTTCATTATTAAGGAAGAGTAAAAGATGGCAACAAGTGCATAAATAGGTTTCAAATAATGTACCATGCTGTTGTGCAAAATAATATATTACAAGGTTATGATATGGGGTTGGTCAAGTGGAAGGTGGTAGGGGCTGGTCGGCCCCTTTGGCCCGTGCTGCCGCCTGCCCTTCCCCCACAGCAAGATCCCGAGAGGGGTGAGGGGTGGGTGGGGGTGTGGGCGAGGGTCGCGGGATACCCGAGGTGGAGGAGTAGTCATATGCAAACCAACATAAAGAAAATGATTTCATGTATAACAATAGAGGTCACATTGACATTTTTGCAACAATAGTAACTTAAAATTGCCTAACTGTATGTGGATCATAATACTCTGATTTCTAATGATGATGTAAGACTGATGTTTGCTATGAAAAATGTAATAAAAACTATTGAAAAGAGATAGCCACTACTATGCCACCACGGTGTCTACTAATTGTAGGCAGTGATCATTTGATCTAGATGGGTGTCATGGCCTTCGCTAGTATGAGGCACCTTAGCATAGTTTAAGGATCTTTCCTCATTATCACACATGGTCATGTTAAAATCCCCTCCCACTAAGTGTGGGGTCTGAGGTGTGTGTAAGAGTTACTGAAGTAAGCTTTATACAGGGAATGGGAGCATATACGCTGGTAATCATAAGTTCTTTTGTCGGGCACTGGAGAGGTGCTGTGATTATTCTACCTGTGTCATCTTTGTCAACTACAGCTAATTCATAAGATAGGTTTTTATGGAAAAGGATTAACACTGCAGATTTTTGACACTTGGCAGCTGATCCTATAACTCTACCCACCCAAAGTTTCTGCATGTGGGAGAAGTCATCTTCAGAAAGATGGGTCTCCTGCAGTAGGGCTATATCTATTTTAAGCCTTTTCAATTGTCTAAGGATTTTCATTCTTTTGGCCGGGGATCGTAATCCCTTAACATTCCATGAAACTACTCGCATAGTGTGTGTAAGGAGGATTGCCTTGACAAGGTGTCTTAATGATTGTTCTCACTACTTGGAGGGATGTACAGTGGTTGTTTCCATTGATTGTATCAGTAAATTCGAGGCAAGTTGGTTCCCCATAGAAAGAATAGGAAGAAGAGAGGTAGTTAAGAAAAGAATAGGAGCAAAACTAAAACAATAAACTGCACACCTGAATGACTCAACCTTTTCCATATGTACAGTATATTCCACTTCCAGCAAGAGCACTTGCCTGTGGGCATGTAAAAAAAAAAGAGGAAGGTCCTGGGCTGCAGCTTCCATTGGTTACAGGCATAAGGGGTGTGATGATTATATCATTAGGTCTCGACACTCCTCAGAGTGGGTATTTGCAAGCAGTGGAAATAGTTCAAGGTGATGTATAAGACCAAAGGTGCATTACTGTAGGTGAGGTTAAGGCTAAACATTTACATGCATGAACTGATATTTTTGACAGTCCCCTGAAACAGGAGCGTAAGTTTGTTACCAAAGACTTGTAGGGTTGCCTAGAATAGAAGAGTACTCAGCATAGATGGTAGTGGCAAGAGAGGAAGGTTGAATTTAATCATTTTTCTGTGGCTCCTCTGATCCTTAGGCCCATATTTGGCTTTGTCTTGAGTATTGTCTACTGCTGCTGGTCTCGGTGATAAAGATTGAATAGTTTGGGTGTAAAATGTAAGTTGTTCCCCATCAAGGACTTGCAGATGAAGAATGGCTGGGTATGCCAGCGTAAACGGATGCCTTTTTTGAATAGTTCAGAGCAGACCGCTTAAAACTCCTTACGTTTATGAGACACCTCTGTCGAGTAATCTGTGAAGATTAGAAGCCTGTGCTCTTCAATTTCTACCGATCAAGCTTTCCGGAAACTTTGCAGGATAGCTAGACATCTACATAGTTGAGGTATTTAACAATCACGGGTCTTGGACTCTTGCAATTTTTTGTTGGGGCGCCGATGCGTTACGCTCTTTTTCCACTCATTTGTTAAGCATGCCCAGAGCCTCCAGGATGTGGACAGCACAAATATCTAGGAGAGATTCTGGCTTGAAGGTTTCTGGGAGGCAGATCATTTTTGTCTAGATCTATTTTCTTGATCTTCTATATTTTATCCTGTAGAAGTTGCTGTGCTTGGGTGTTGTGCTGCATAGCTACGTTCATTTAAGTTTGTTCATCCTCCAGTGAGGATATTTGTTGCCTGGCTTCTGAAAGTTTTTGAGTCTGTTCCCCTAGTTCCTTTCTGAGCTGTAATATACCCGCAGCAACTGCTCTATCCACAGCTGCCATGATGGTGGAACATAAAAGTGCAGCTATGGCTTGAGCAATTTGCTTGTGGGAATCAAGTTGGTCTAACACCCCCATCTCACTTGCCTCCATATTTTCACCTGAGCCCGGGGTTTCTGGTGTGTTGATCTGTGCAGAATATGAGGAATCCCATGAGGGAGATGGGGCCATGCTGCGGTGGCCATCTTTGGATCCAGAGCTGTCTGTGAAGGGGACATGTACCGCGATTGAAAATTTGAGCCAGTGCGGGGTTAAGAAAGGTATCGCTCCATTCAGCCGAGTGCAGGGATGCAGGGAGAGAGATCCAGTGGGAATTGAGCTGCCCTGGAAGGTTATATGCAGGCTATTAAAACAGGCTGCAGCAGAGCCCCTGGTTCACCCGTCCAGTTACATATGGCACCGAAACCAGAAGTTCCTGATGGAGTTCTGATAACTGGGGTGAGTTGGACAGCAATGATCGCTGCAACATAGGGACTTAACCACAGATGTAGCAGAGTGTTCAATGTGTAGACTTTCCTTTTTTATTTCATTATGCAGTTCATGAAGTGACAAGCTCCAACATTTGCTTTGTTACCGTACCTTTGATTACATTTTCCATCTAAGGGCTGCTCTGAGTGCTGACTTTTTTGGCTACTTGGATTTGGACTTTTTTGAAGGTATTTATGCTTGTGTTGTAATCTCATCCTGCTACATTGGCCTCTCTTTTTCAAACGTTGTTTGCTAATAGGCTCTATGTATAGATATTCAGCACTAATAAGGTTGTTGTGTTACATTTTGCACTCTTTAGCCCTTTGCTTGCCTGGATTGCTCCTCCTGTAGCCAACCTTGCTACAGCTCCCCCCTGGGCTGATAAAGAGGGATCCTTTCTTCCACTCCCCTCCTTCTGTTTGCTTAGTTTGGATTTTTTTTTCCAAATTATTTTTATTAAATTTTAACATGTTATACAGAAAGCATGACATTAGAGCAAGAAAAAGCAAAATAAGTTTACCAACAAGCATGCGTTTACAAAGGTGATTTGTTATACAAAAAATTGAGTACATAGGATAAAGACTAGACAGACTAAACAAACTCTTCAAAACAACCTTGGTGCTGTTGTTTCTCCTCAGGTCAATTCGGAAATGTTGATATAGAATAAATTGGCAATTTGAGCCTGGTGAGGAAACCTAAGCAGACTCAGAGGCGAGCAATGCGCAGGTGCCGGCACGCAGGTGTAGCCCCTGAAATCCCACTCACCCCAATCGGGAACTTCCTGCGAGTGGGTTAGGGTGTGGTGTTGCCCTATTCAAAACCCCATGATCCTGCGTGTGGATCTGACATAGTACAGATGGTCTGCCTCCAATGCTTACAGAGGTTGGTATTGGGTTTTATGAAGAGGTGGAAGGAATAGGTATAATAAGAGGGTGAGGGGAGGGGGGATAGGGGTTGGTATCTAAGTTATATAGGGAGTCCTTTATGATCAGGTTGGGCTCCTGCCGTTGCTCTTGCAAGGTAATGGTTATTGCGCAGCGAGTGTTCGAAACTCATCCGAACTTGTGAAATGCCTCCAACAGGCCCAAGTTTTATGAAATTTGGTGGGTTTGTCTTTAGATTGGTGAATTAGGTCTTCCATTTCGGCAATTTGGTTAACTCTTTTTAGCCATTCGGCAATAGTGGGGGGCGATGTTTGTTTCCAATGGAGGGTTATGCTCATTTTGGCTGCATTGATGAGGTGAAGGGTAAGGGACCGTTTGTAGGCCGACTGTGGTATGGACGTGTGGTGGAGTCAGTCGGTGGACCTCTTTCCAAAAAGGTTGTATTAGGGGGCAGTCCCACCAAATATGGAGCATGGTACCCCTCGCTTGTCTGCATCTCCAGCAGAGTGGGGATACAGTTGCATAGCACTTATTAAGTTTGTCGGGAGTCCTGTACCAGTTTGCGTAAATTTTGAAACTGTTCTCCTGTGCTGTAACATTGAGTGACCCTTTGTGTATATGGTAGAGAGCCTGCTCCCATTCCCCCTCCTCAAAGCTTGTCTGTAACATAGTTTCCCAACGTAGGATCAATGTATTTCTCTTTATAGTTATATTCTCGGTGAGAATGGCGTATATAATAGAAATGAGATGTCTCCGTGGTTCTTTACCAGTGCATAGGGCCTCAAAAGGTGTGAGGTCCTTGGTGCTGTGAGGGATGTCGGCTTGGTGCTCTGGAGGAAGTGCCTGATTTGCAGGTATTTAAAGAATGGAATATTAAGGTTTGGCAGATGGGCCCTGAGGGTCTGAAATGAGACCAGGCTTCCCCCCTCAAAGATGTCTCTTGCCCTAAGGCCAGGTTCTGCTTGTGGGGAGTATGGGTGTTTCTTCTGCTGCCCTGGGGAAAAGTCTGGGTTTCCTGTTAAAGGCGTTAGGGGGCCCGGTATTTGGGTTATGTGTGTCGTGCGATTTGTCATTCATACTGTTTGCAAAGAGGGGCCTATGAGCGGGTGATGTAAAATGTCCTTCGGCATTGTAGATAGCTTAATCCAAGGCAAGGAGGTCAGAGGGAGCGGCGAAGCCACCTCCTCCAAGCCTATCCCAGCCTTGGTGGAACGGTGCAAGTACCAGTCCGCTATTCTAGACAGATGACAAGCCCAAAAGTATTTTTGGATATCCGGAAGTCCCAAGCCTTCCTTCAGCTTAGGAGTAACTAGGATTTTCCAGTTCAGTCTGGAAGGTTTGGAAGCCCATAGAAATTGTATACAAATGCATTTGTAAGTGGAAAAAAAGGAGGTAGGGACTTTGATTGGTATAGTTTGAAAGATGTATAGGATTCTGGGGAGTATATTCATTGTCAGAATTGCAGCTCTCCCGAACCACGAGAAGGGACGGGAGTTCCATTTGTTGAGGTCTTTTTGACCTCAAATGATTTAAGTATTGTGAGGTGGTTGCTAGCATATAGCTCTGATAGTTTTGTCGGGAGGTTTATACCCAAATACTTGATGCTGTGTGGTTCCCACCCGAATGGGAAGGTAGATTGGCATGTTAACACCATTTTTGTAGGAAGAGAAACATGCAATGCTCTTGATTCATTAAAAAGTATCTGTAGGTTGGCGAGTGCTTTAAACTGGGAAAAGTCCTTGAGCAGGTTAGGGATTGATATTAGGGGGTTTGTGAGGAACATTAAGATATCATCGGCATAGGCTGCCAGTTTGTACTGTTTGTTTTTAATTTCTACCCCGTTGATGTCTGGATTGGCTCTGAGTCTATTTAGGAGGGGCTCCAGGGAGAGAACAAAGATGATGGGAGATAGGGGGCAGCCCTGACGGGTTCCATTGGAGATGGGGAAGGCGTCTGACAGATGGCCATTGACCCTCACTCTTGCTGTCGGGGCGGTTCGTTTGGATTTTAACGCCCTGTTTGAACAAAATCATTGTGGATCGGTTCTGATACAACTAACTTGCTAACTCTGGTAAGATGTCCTGCACCAACCTCTATGTTTATTATGATTTCCAAAGTCATTTTGTTTATTTGAGTATTTTTTTAGTGATGAAGTTAGCTGAGATTAACATGGATATACAGTAGTTATATACCTATTACTTACTTGATGTTGACCTTGATGTACATTTATTTATTGTAATTTCTTGTATATATTTCTTATGTATTCCATTTATATGTTGAGGTGTGGTAGCACATATCCCCAAGGAAGCCTACCAAATGGCGAAACATGTCGGAATGGCTACACCATAACAAGAAACTATAACCAATCTCACAATATGGATAATATGGATATCAAACATGAATTGTTACCATGTTTTTAACAAATCCCTATAAAACTCTTTTTTTCTGTCTTTTTAAATATGAAATATTTGAATGCATTGATTGAATTTGAATGTATGTCTTTGAAAGAGCCTTTCAAGTGTCATGTCCTATGGTATATATATACTGGAATTTTGATTTGCTAAAATGCCAGGGAAGTACAAAAAAGTAGACACCCCAAGAAATTTGCTGAGAGGCATGTTGGGCCCATGGAAAACTTTATTTTTGTCACAAGTTTTTGGAAAATGTACAAAACATACAAGGTTGTTACTGAAATGATATACTGTATTGTTCACACATGCCATGGGTATATGTGGAATAACACCCCAAACCACATTCTGCTACCTCTCCTGAGTATGGAGATACCACATGTTAGAGACTTTTTTTTTTTTATGAATATGTTTATTAAAAATTTTACACCATACAAAGCACAACAAATTACATGTGTCAAAGTAACTTTACAATTAGGGCCTTGTCGAGCAAGGCAACAAGAATAAACAAAGTTTTTTAATCAGTGGGACAAATAGTCATAAGGGAGCAGACTTATGACGGAGTCAAAGTACGGAGCATTAGAGATAACATCACATTGGTAGCAGTAAATAAGACATAGATATCTGGTTAGTAAAGACCTGTATCCCTCGGGAGACCCTACATGGGTCGGGCTGAGGGACAAAGGGGTTATGCGGAAGGCCTGGTAAGATCTTGTGCTTGGAAAACGCAACCTGGTCAGCCTGTGGGGAAGGCTGGAAACTAGAGATTGGGAACGAGGCACCCAGGGAGTTGAGGCAGGTGAGGAAGTTAGAAGTATGCCACCTGGGCTGAATTTGGAGTCTGTGGAATGTCCAGGGGGGATGGAGTAGGCAGAGGGAGTGGTTTCTGGATCTTGAGTCCGCCTAGGGTACCTGCAAGATCTGCTCTTAGGTACCACTCAGAGAATTGAAAAGGTGCCATGTAGCGTAGGGTTTCTTCTGGAGAGAGGGAGTACTCTAGGTATTTTCTCCATCTAGTGAAGAAGCGTTTTGAGGACTTAAAATCCTGGGTAATAGTGTCTAGCCTTTCAATGCGAAATAGGCTATGGATGGCAGCTTTTGTTTGGGATAGCAGAGGTGGGTCTGGTTTAATCCATGCCTGGGTGATAGTCCTACGAGCCACCAAGAGACATAGGTGCGCCCATTGAGAAATGTTAAGCCCTGAAGAGGGAGTGTCAGTGGGGGGTGGCGTGTGGTGGCTGAATAAACAGAGCATTAGGTCCTTGGAGATCAGGTGTTTTTGGATTTCTTTAATGTAGTTTAGGACCTGATCCCTGAAAGTCATTATCTTAGGGCAGTACCAGAATCTATATAGCAGGGTAGGTTAAGGGACAAGGCACCAAGGGCATATGGGGAGGGAGGGGTCCCCCGGGCTGAAGTAGAAAGGGAAGTAAGCTCTATGCGTGCCTTTGAATTGTGTCTCCCTCCACTTTTCGGAGACCGTTAGAGCGCGTACTTTCCGGTAGCCTGCTAAGATTTTGGCCGGAGCCTCTTGGTCCTCAAGGACTGCGGCCCAGGGTTGAAGGGGCCGTAGGGAATATCTAGAGGCCTGGTGTTGTGAAAGGTGAGAGTTATTTTTGAGATTGAATACAGGCTTGGCTGACTGTTTTTAGACCCTGTGAGGACCATAAGAGAAAGGGTTTACTGGTGGCGGAGGGGAGAAACATAGGGTTGCCGGCTATCGGGAGAAAGCGGGACACCCCGGATGGCAGGTCCAGAATTTTCCTCACCTCCCTCCAGGCGATGACCGTGTCCCTAAAAAGGGAGTTAGTCCTTAGATGCTTAGGTAGCATTGAGAGTTTGGCATGAGCCACCACCTGAAGGGAGTAGGGGAATGCTAGGGCTCTCTCAAGGTCGTAATTTGAGTATCTGGAATTTTCAGTGAACCAGTCAAGCACTTGCCTTAGGAGGCAAGAGAGGTTGTAAATCCTGATATTGGGCCCGTCCCCCCCCCTCATCCTTCGTCAGAAAAAGCTTTCTCAGGGCCACCCTAGGCTTTTTGCCCTGCCAAATGAAAGAAAGCAGGGCAGAATGTATCCTGTGTACATCTTTGTGCTTAAGAAGTAACAGAAGGGTCTGCAGAGGATAAAGGAGCCTTGCAAATGAGACCATTTTGTAGAGGTGGCATCTGCCGAAGAGAGAGGGGGGGGGTCGCCCAATTCCCCAGCTCCTGTACTATCCTAGTTATCAAGGGGGGGTAATTTAGCAAATATAGTGAAGAGGGTTCCCTACCTATGGACAGTCCCAGGTAAGTGATATGTTTCTTGGCTATCAAAAAGGGTGATGACGCTGTCCAGGCTCAAAAATTGATTTGTAATCCCGAACAGGCTCTGAAGGTACCGAACAATTCCTGTGTATAGGAGACATCTGGGGGGGGTTTTAGGAAAAGAGAAGAATGTCGTCGGCGAAAAGGGTGGACCTAAGAGTGAGGTTGCCGACTGCAATTCCACTGATACCCTCGGTAGAGTTTAACAGTCTGGATAGGGGCTCCAGGGCTAGATTAAAAAGAAGGGGAGAGAGAGGGCAGCCTTGACGGGTGCCCTTGGACAGGGGGATCTCTGGGGACATAAAGTTGGGGGTGACCAAGCGGGCCGAGGGGGATGAATACATTTTGCGGACGTAGTTCAGAATGGGGCCCGATATTCCAAAAGACTCCATGACCATGAAAAGCCAAGTGAAACTTATATTGTCGAAAGCCTTTAGGGCGCATCTTGGCATGTTCAAGGGCAAGAAGGACCTTGCGGATGTTGAGGGTAGCTGAGCGTCCCTGAACAAAGCCGGATTGGGCTGGGTAAAGGATGGAGGAGAGGATGTGGGCAAGGCGGTCCGCAATTATTTTGGAGAGGATTTTAATATCCACATTGATAAGAGAGATGGGCCTATAGGAGGAGGGTAGTAGGGGGTCTTTCCCTTTTTTACCTATGAGTAGTGTTGAGCGAACCCGGACTGTAACGTTCGGGTCCGTACCGAACTTTCGGGTGTCCGTGGCACGGACCCGGACCTGGACATTTCAAAAATCGTTCGGGTTCGGTCACTGAGGTCGAATATTTCTCCGACCCAGTGTACTACGTGACCGGTTAGTGTCGGTACGGTAATCATCCGTACCGACACTACCGAAGATTCCCGTTTGGTCACTTTGTGAACAACTAACCGACGGGACGTCGAAGAGTTGTGCACCTCATTTTATCGTCTTGGGGCCTGGCTTGGGCTTGCTAAAAACTTTACAGGTCCAGGCCCAGGCACGGTGCCTGTGGGCTTTCAAGCCATGCCTGGGCTTGCAATGTCAGGCCCAAGCGAGTTGTGATGAGTATCCATTTTTTCCCTTTCTGGGGGATGATGGGAGGAGGATATCCGGGTAGAGAGAATA